>NTHP01000015.1:1187859-1227347 GCA_003416845.1 Oplegnathus fasciatus
GTGTGTGTGTGTGTGTGTGTGTGTGTGTGTGTGTGTGTGTGTGTGTGTGTGTGCACACGCTGTACTGTTTGTGAAACTGTAAGTCATTTAACCAACCCCCAAACCACGACAGCTCACGTTGGAAGAATTGTCACACCTATTTGTCTGTGGAGAATGTATTCGAAGTGGATGTTTCTGAGCTGTTGTTGAATGAAGCAGTTGTTTTGCCGTGATAGCGGACTGAGCTTTTTGTTAGTGGGATATTTGTTGGTGGGTTTGTTAAGTAGGAGGCTCACAGAGAGGACAGAGAGTCTGGAGAAACCTTTTTTTAATTACTTTTTTTCAAATTGAAAAGTTGATAAGTTTTCATAATGAGGTAAGTTGGAGTTTTCAGCCAAGTTTGTAAAAAATGCATTCCTATTCACAGCTGTGGATGAGAAATGGGACTGTAGGATGAAACACATTTATACACTGTCAGCTCAAACAGTTCCATTTACTTTTTATTTGGCGCATGTTCACTGACTATTTCATACTAAAATGACTCTTTCTAACTTAAATTAAGCATGCAGATTATATAGTAATGAAAGATTACATAAGGTATTTAAAAAGGTGATTTCTAGAAAATGAATCTACCTGACAATCCAGAAGTTTGCTTGTACTGGTGACCTTTTGCATTTTGTTTTTTTCTCACGAGGTTTCACACTTCACCTGTTTAGTTTATTTACCAACACAGCTGATAGACTGATGTGAGAAGATCTAAACTATGCTTTCACATTCCTGATGATATGCAGACAAAACTAATTCTATATATGTGCTAGGAGTAATATGTGTAACGGTAATGACTTGATCTTGAATTCTTAGAAAAGCAGAAACTGTCTTCTTACTTCCTACTGTGCTGTTTTTGTGTTGCGTCTGTGTGTGTTTGTGTGTCCAGACCAATGATGTAGCAGGAAACACCTGGAACTGGCTCTACTTCATCCCGCTCATCATCATCGGCTCCTTCTTCATGCTCAACCTGGTGCTTGGTGTCCTATCAGGGTAAGTCATCTGATGAACGTAGATACACAAATTCCAGGTCTGCTGCAAGCTGGGGTCACATTACACGTAGTAAATGCTGATTATGACTGATTATTTATTATTTTTCAAAAAGGAAAATCCTGGAATTTGTTTGTGTTTAGTTTGCATCTCAGACTATCTGGAGTTCAAAATGTTCTTTTTTTACTTTCTTTATAAATATCAGCTTATTTGCATTTTCTTCCCATCTTTCTCTTCACCTTCTTGTGCTTGTTGCAAGATAACTTCTTACTGTAAAATACACAGTAAACACATCAAGTTTTGGGTAAATGGGAACTCCTGGTTCCTGGCTAAAAGGATTTCATGTTCTTTGTTTTGAACTTTTTTCTGTGGAAGTCTGCAAAAATGGAAAGCAGCATTAATGACTCAATTGAGAACATGATGTCTTGAGGAAGACAAGACATCTTGAGGAAGAAAAATCAGTGCTTTTTTGAATGGGTCTCAATCAGACTCTTTTTTTAAAGAATACTTTAATACTAAAGTCTATGTACTGTAAATGAAGAATGCACTGAAGAAGGAGGTTAGGTGAGAAAATGCTGAATTGAACTGAATAAATCAACAGATCATTCACCTCTCCTCCTCATCATCATCTAGCGCTTCTCCTTTTTACTTTCTGTCTCTCCTCGTCTGTCCCCGTCATCCTCTTGTGTCATGAAAAGACCTCACTCTGTGGCTTTAATCATCCTGGTCCTTTTGTGCTCCTGGATCTGACGTCTGTCCATCTGATTGTGTCTGTGGTCGCAAAGAGCCTCTTCTCACCTGCTGCGACTAGCAGCCCCTTGTCTCACCAAAATCTGGATGAAAGCAAACATGTGTGCGGTCATTAGTCTGGAGGTCACAAGAAACCTGCTGCCGAAGGAGCTTCCCTGTCATTTTTGTCATTCTCCCTGTCAAAACTGTATTCCAAGATGATAAGTGCTTCTCTTTTTTGTCCCATGCGCGCACTCTTGCACTGTCCACCGCATGTTTCAACAGGAGCATTTTTACTAATATATTTATTTGTGAATAATTTAATTTCACCATCTCATTGTTTTGTGTTTATCATGAAAATACTGAGGCTATGACTTCACCAGCAAATGTAGTCAAATTCACATTTTTCTTTTGCTCATGTGACACAGATCAGATTTTGTCTGAACAGTTAAAGAAAAAGATCATCCTCTCCCATTACGGTTGGGTCACTTTCATTTGTGCTCCTTCAAGGATGAGGTGATATTACAATATTTAGTGTGAGATGGCAGCAGATTTTTCTATACTGTGCAGGTAGCTGTCCCTTTTTGTTATATCTATTTGCATTAAGGCCTTTATACCCTGAGCGATAACAGCAATCTTGGAGGTTCACTGGATGTCACACTGTGTGAGATGGATCGTATGAAATCTTTGTTGCAATGTGTCAGACTGCACAGAATCAGTTTTGAAGCATGCAAGTGGAGACATGTCATCAACTCACATCATCTCATGATATCATAATGCAGCAAAAGTCACTGAAACTCACAGTGCGATCTAGGACCGCTGTTTTGGATTGAAGGCCACTACATTTTTTGCTTTCTAGCTTAGCTTAGCATAAAGACTGAAAGCGGCTAGTCTTGCCCTTCACAAAGGTAAAAAAAATCTACTAGGTGTACCAGCACCTCTAAAGCTCACTAATGAACACGTTATATCTCATTTGTGTAATCTCTTCTTTTCTTGTCATCACTGTGAGGTTGCTAGGCAACCAGTGGAGACTCTGGGAAGTCACTGCTACCGCCCAAGAAATGGTCCGGTACATACCTTTAGAAATTGTAGTTTTTTACACTTTTTGTACAGACTAAAGAAACGAGCTATATCATGTTAGTTAGTGAGCTTTGGAGGTGCCGGTAGACAGTTGTGTTCTTTATGTTAAGATAAGCTAATAATCGCCTGCTGGCTGTAGCTTCATATTTAGCATGCAGCTGTGAGAGTGGTATTGATTGTCTCATCTAACTCTGGGCAAAAAAGCAAATAAGCATATTTCCTAAAATGTCAGACAGTTCCTTTAATTAACTATAATTAATCTGTTAATTTATCTATAAACTGTTTTAATTGACTTTGTAGAACATGAACTATATATATTGCTATCTCCATATATAAAATTATATGCAGCATGCTGTCCTACATCTGATACATCTCAGATAAGCAGCCATGAAACCGCAGTTTGGTCTGTCTTGCCAGTACATCACACTCCACTGTTTTTCCTCTGCACCCACACATTTCAATGTTCATAAGTTGCAGAAATATCTGCTAACAGAGCTCCAGCTTTGCCAGCGGCCTTTTTCCTCTTTCTTGCCCTCAACAGCTGCCCAGCTGTCATATGAACTCCACAGTTAATAATCCTTCAGATGAACGCTTGAACCACTATTTCATCCATTTCCATGATGCAGTTTCTCACAAATGTGTTGGTCTTGTAATTCACATAATCCTGTTTGTTGCTGTGAATGTACATGTGCAGGTTATCTCCTGGCAGATGCCTGACACAGAGGGAAAGAAATCATTTAAAACCAAGTTGCCAAATATTTATTCTTTCTATGTATGAAAAATATATCTCTGTATATGTTTCAACAGAGAATTTGCCAAAGAGAGAGAGCGTGTGGAGAAGAGGCAGGAGTTCCTGAAGCTTCGGAGGCAGCAGCAGATCGAGAGAGAGCTCACCGGATACTTGGAGTGGATCTGCAAAGCAGGTTAGACTCATCTCTGAAACAGTGTGAGAGCTGGCGTGTAAGTGTTTGTTGTGTTAGAAAACCATGACAAATTGATAGAAAGTCCCTCTTTCCTTTGTCTGTCCCGCTGCAGAGGAGGTGTTGCTGGAGGAGGAGGATGAGATTGCAGAGGAGAAGTCCCCGCTGGACGGTGCGTGGTACAAGAGGAAGCAAAACCTTCCAGGTGAAAATAGGGCTGAGTGTCTGTTGCCTGCTTTAACATGGTCCATCACCACAGGAAGCCAAGTACAGTTCGTCATGTCCATCTGATAATTGATTTTTACAGCATCAGTGTGCTGTGCATAAATCATTGGTCATTAATGTGATCTGGTTTTATCTGTGGAGTGGAGTACAGGTATGATTGAACCTGTTCTGTGCTGTACTCTTCTGACATTATTATTGTCCAGAATGATGCAGGTGTTCCTTAAAGGCCCAATCTGTGTATACATATATAGTTGGAAAATTTGAGCTATAGATGGAAGTCCTGTGTTTTTGTCTTTTTCAACTCTTTACAATTCAAAATATTGGCCTTTTAGCTTGACGTGATTGTTGATTTGACACAAGCCTAGATTTTTTGGTTTGTTAAAACTGGCTCAAAATTAATCTGGAGTTGGTGTTAGAGCAGTAAATCCTGTCGAAACCAGCAAAAGTACAGGCTTACTCACAATTAGCCAGATTATTAAGACTTCTGAAGTTAAACCCCATATACGGACCATTTCTCAGGTTCTTTTTCTTAGAGGCACATTGAGAAATGTTGATATAGTTTGGATTTTAGATAAAAACATGTATTGCGAAACCATCATTATCTGTTTCGAAGGTGACAACAGGGCAGAACCCCCATAAAACCACAACTTGTCATTTATACACCAGTGTTTGTTCAGATTAAACAAACCAGATGTAACATGTTGATTAGTGAGTTCTAGAGGTGCTGTTGGAGAGATTTGTTTTAGCTTTGGACAGAGCCAGGCTAGCTGTTTCCATGTTTCCAGTCGTTATGCTAAGCTAAGCTAACTGTCTTCTGGCTTCTTCTGATCAAGTTATTTGAGTGGTGATCATGGTTTCCACTCTGTACTCTTGTTGCCTTTATTTCTGAAGGAGCACACTGTTATCCAGTTCCCTCTCTCTGTCCGTCAGTCTCTCTCTCTCTCTCTCACCCATGATGTCAGTCCATTAGGCCTGGTGTGAAGGCAAGGGTTAATTAGTGGGATTTACAGCCTTAGTCTGATTGGATTTGTTAAAGTAAATTCACTCTACCATGCTCCCCAACACACACACACACACACACGGAAATGCATTAGTAAATGGACACACTGGAAACACATCCATGTTGATGATTCCAGTAAAGTGACAGCACCCAGCAGCCTTATTTTCTCAATTAGTTACATATCAGGGATTAAAGAGTCCACAGCCTTGGAAAAACCACTCTGATGTTGTTAGAGCAGAAAATATGGAGTTGGCCTTCGCCAGATGAATGACAGGTATGAGTAGTGGAGTAAAGTGCCAATCATAGCTGACTGACTCAGTAGAGGCGATTTTAAAATTCTTTGTTCTGAAACCACCATTTACCAAGTCTTTGTAGATATGAAATAGAGGAAATTATCCCTTAGGCTGGATATTTCATTTAGAGATAAAAGAAGGGTGAACTTGCTATAGTAGTATGTTTTTTCCAAATCCAAAAAATATGTTTTAGAAAAAAAAACCTATAAAAACATTTCAACACCTGTAGCCACCCCCTCAAATATAAAGAGTGGAGTGAAAATGAATTTAATTTTCTTTCTTAATTTTCAAAGATCATTTATTCAGTCAGTTTTTCTTGACCTTACTGCAAAATCTCCTTCTTATGAAGATATTTTTGTTGTTTAGGTGCGTGAATTTTTTTTCAACCCTGGGACAATATTTCAATTCGAGTGCAGCGACCTGCCTTATTCTGTCTTGTTTCAAGATACAGACCCTCAAATCTAGAAAACATTTTTTTAGCAGTCAATTACAGACACAAATGATTTGATAAGAAAGAGATTGTTGAAGTATTGCTCAGTCTAATTCATCTCGCTGGCTGGTTCTGCCTCCCAGCAGCCTTTTCAATACAGGGTTGTAGATCTCGAGAATGAACCCATAACGTGTCACGTGACGGTCACATTCATGTTGCCCTAGCAGTTTTTCATTCCAAGGCTGGCTTCAAGCAGGAAGGCAGAAAATCTCCAAATGAAAAACATGATTGATGCCTGCTATTCATAGTTTCCAATTAGCTCACCCCTCCACTTCGCCATACACACACACACTCACACACACATATATCCTGCGTTGGGATGAGGGTTGTTCCATCGAAATACACTTGAAAATGCTTGAAATTGACTTCTTCACTTTCACAGATTTATATTAAAGGCGTTTTGCATAACAGAACAGCACCATTCCTATATTACTATATTATATTTTAAGACTCATATGTGATTATTTTTCCTCCCTGTCTGTGCTGTTCTCTTGACAGTCCTGAAACGAGGCAAAGCCAAGAAAGGTAAAAACGACCTGATCGGTGCTGAGGAGGGGGAGGATCCTTTCGCGGACATCTCCTCTGTTGGTAAGTCTTACATGTTTTTATCCGGCGGCCACCAGCAGATCACCTCTCACCTTCGCGTGCTGTCTGTTCACAGAGTCAACCTTTACAATGAAAGCCACCATAAAAGCCTGTCTTCTACAATGAACATAACCATGTCCTCTGACTCTCTGGTCTCCATTTATCAGATTAGTATGTCATGTCACCTCGACACTATAAAACATTTTGTTTGATATCTCACACAGACTTAACAATTACAAAAGCAGATTCAGCACCATGTCTATCTGGAGACCTAAAGCTCTTTCTCCTGGCTGTAGAAGCATGTCAACTTCGGGGAAAAGAAGTATAATTAACTTTTCTAATTAGACTGTTAAATTAAAATAGCAAGAGAATCACCTGCAGCATATTAGAATTAGACTTTTTAATATTAATGGACTTCATGGTCCCACATAAAGACAACATGTAATTGCTTGTCTGTGGGTTGGAAATGAGCATAAGCATGATAATTGAAACCATTTTGTTGCCTTCACTATTTTTTTCTGTCTCATCTCATGGCTGTTTTCCATAAGAGAGCCGAGGGAATAGATGCGCTGCACAGTCAAATTTCGTCTCTCATCTCACTTGTTTCACACATGAAGCCTGCAGTCCTGCTGCACGGCACGAATGTATTAAGTGCATATTTTTTAATGAGCAGCTACGAGGAAAATCCAAGGAGTCTTCAGGTGATTTTTACACTTTTCTTTCTGTCCCTTGGGTGGGTATTGTTGCTTTTATCAGTTAAAGTCTTGGCCGCAAATAACTTTCAGTGCTTGTTAGCAGATGTGAAGTGTAATGGATCCCTGTTACATTTCTGTCTTAAAAACCTTGAGATCCTTGAGCTCTAATTTCCTGCAGCTGGGTAGTAGTGCAAACTCTGCACACAAACGTGCGTGGGTGTTGGACAAACAACAAATCTTTGCAGTTTCGATAACTAGGGGCACGAGTGCAATCCTGGCAAAGCTTGGGAAAACTGGCAGAAAGAGTCTGGAGCAGTGTGGATACATCATTATTAAAAGGAATACAGCATCAGCAGGTGGAGATGGGACAGAAATGTTGATTTCGGTGAAGGAAAAAGTTTCAAAACATCAATATAGGGCAGCCTTAATATAATGCACTCCAAATACAAGCAGTTGTGGATGACATTACTGGTAAAAAAAACCCCAAAACATTAACAAACCCATTTCAGACTGGTTTTACGGGGTGTTGTGGTTTGACAGGGAGTTATGTACTGGCACTATTTCTTGGTCGGGAGGCAGGAAGTCACTGCGCCAGAGAGAAATACTCCCTGTAGAACCACAACTTGTTCTTACATTTAGGTTTTTGTATGGATTTAACAAGATATAACATGTAATTTGTTTTTAGAGGTGTTATTTTTCTATGGATGGTCATGCTAGTTGTTTCCCCCTGCTTCCAGTCTTTATGCTAGCTAACTGTTGGTGCAGCAGACTTGAACCATTCAACCAGAGAGGGCAGTGACGCACTGCTTTTCAGCCTGGTGTTAAGATATATATGCAAGAGCCAAAATCAACACATGACACATTGGAGCGGTCTGTTGGTACTCTTTGACCAACTGACACCCAAAAAAATTGCATTTTTGCATCTACTGTTGCAATAAAAGTGTCATTTCAGTACCAAAACCGGCCTCCACCACCTGTTTTTCCTTAACACAACCTTAGCTGGATCACTTGAACCAACTCAGTGCAAGCAGATTTTGTCTGGAGCCAGAAAATTACTGAAACCATGCAAACACTAAATGACAAAAGACAGGGGTTTTTTGTTTGTTTTGTAGCTATTTAGTCAGAGTATAGTGAAAACTGTCTGTTATGCATATGCATAACCATCATAATGTATGATATAATCATGATCTTGATGAGAGGGTCGAGGATGGAGATGTTGCTCATTACAGTAACAGGAAGAAGACAAGAAAAACACACAAAGTGATTCACTGCGAAAACTGTGAAACAATGACAAATATTTAACCACTGCACACTCACACATTTCCTCTCTCACCTCTCTTCATCATCGCTCTCAGCTCCTCCGGGCTCTCCGTTTGGTCGGGCCAGTGTGAAAAGCAGCGGTAAGATGGACAGCTCCTCCTACTTCCGGCGTAAGGAGAAGAGGACCCGGTTCTTCATTCGTCGCATGGTGAAAGCTCAGAGCTTCTACTGGATCGTTCTGTGTCTGGTGGGCCTCAATACTCTGTGTGTGGCCATAGTCCACTATGACCAGCCCAAGTGGCTTACAAGGGCCCTCTGTAAGTCACATACAAATACACACTCATACCCCCACAGACTTACTGATGTTGATGGCCTATAAAACTAGTTTCTCTTGGTTTTGTTACTCTGTCCATCTTGAAAACAGACACAGCAGAGTTTGTGTTCCTGGGTTTGTTTCTGACTGAGATGACCTTGAAGATGTACGGCCTCGGAGCGAGGAATTATTTCCACTCCTCCTTTAACTGCTTTGATTTTGGGGTAAGTTACTGTGACTCACAGGTAGATATTTGCTTGGCTTATTGAAACAAAGCCAAACGCAGCAGGTGCTGACTTGATCCTCTGCTCTCCTCTCTAGGTGATTGTGGGAAGTATTTGTGAGGTGATCTGGGACATGATTAAACCAGGAGCATCGTTTGGTATCAGTGTGTTGAGAGCCCTGCGACTTCTCAGGATATTCAAAGTCACCAAGTGAGTTCAATTCAAACACACCCCTGAAACTACAAACAATTAGTGCATTAGGCTTCCATCACCCAAAACCTTGCTCAACCTCTCAGCTAATGCACTGACTACATGGAAACATTACACTTCTGTTTACATTTTTTTAGACTTTGGAAAGCTCCTCTAGAGCTACAGAGGACATTGATACGACTCAGCCTGTGTTCACAGGCTGGGTCACACTCAGACATCAAGCATGTGTATACTGAACTTGACCTCTAAAATTGATGTTACAAATCGGTGGACTGTGGCTTTAATGACTTTACGGTATTTTTTTCCATAAAAAGTTTCGTACAACATACCATTACCATACCAAGTGATTGCTTTTCTGAGTAGCCTGACCTGTTCTGAAAATAAATATTATAATATAATATTATATATTATATTACACATGGTATACCTATGCCATGACCCTGTAAATGAAGGAAATGAAAACCATGCAAAAAACATGTTTAGGGTTCACAGTGTTAAACTAAACTAAACTTTGCCGTGATTTCAGTGGACACAGTCCTGAATAAATTGACTAACAAACGCATCCCATCTAAAACCCAGTGTTTCAAAATCTGGGTGAATTCTTTTTAAAACACTACATTCTGGAGATGCAAGGTTTTAATGTTGTAGCAGGTGCACTTTTTCTCAGGGCTTTCTTAATTCTTTTCTCTCTGAACAGACAATCCTGTTAGAGTTTGAAGGCAATCCCTTTATTTCATTAGATTAGCTGTAATCCTGTGATTCGCTGAAACTGGCAGCTGTAGACCCTGACGCATTGATTTCTTTTATATGTTTCCATTTGTTCTTCTCTTTCCTCCTCTGTTTTGGTTGTTTCTGTCAGTTTGTTCTTTCACTGCCCATTTGTCAACATTTAATGGAAAAAAAACCCCAAAGTTATTTCTCTGTCTGTGTTTACTGCTTCCACTCAGATATTGGAACTCGTTGAGGAACCTCGTGGTTTCCCTCCTCAATTCTATGAAGTCCATCATCAGCTTGCTCTTCCTTCTTTTCCTTTTCATCGTGGTCTTCGCCCTGCTGGGCATGCAGCTCTTCGGAGGACAGTGAGTAATATCTCTAACATGTCCTGCGCTCTGTCTGCTCTTTCTTCCTCTTTCCATCCATCCACGACTCAATACAGACACACATATACACACACACACACACATCCTATCCTCTTCTTCTCTATCCATCTCTCCATCTGACCCTCCTACCTGTGTGTGATCCCTGGCCCGGCGTGGTGGTGGTGACAGACGTGTTGACTCAGCAGGTAGCTGGCAGAGCAGCAGCACCGACTGCGGCCCTTTGATATCACTCTCAGCAGGAGCTCCATGTCGTCTAATGACAGGAACACCTCATGATTCTGGGCTGGCTGCAGTTAATCAAAGGCCTGGCATCCAACCCCGTCTGACTCCGCTCGCTCACACACACACACACACGCACACACACACACACTTTACTTTCTTTCTCCTCATATGTCACCTAACATCACACAGACACTGCTTCAGCCAGGCAGGTTGACTGTGATCGTTTTCTTTTTTTACATTTCAACATTATATTACATGCTTTAACAGTCTTCAGATATCTGTGTAATTCTTTAATTTACAGCCTATTGGTGTATCTTAGCCCTATGAAACCTGAAACTTTTGCAGTTTTGCATTAAGTTCACCAGGAAAGAAATCCTCAATTTAAACAGCCACTAAGGGATAATTTGGGTTTATTACAATGTGGTTCTTATTTCTTAGTTGGTTATGAAAACATTATACGCACAAAGGATATTGCTGAGATTTCGGAACGTCGTTACAGTGAAGCCCAGTAGGACAAGAATCATGAGCAGCCAACAGTTCATCCAGATTTACCACTTTATTTGGATGTAAAACTGAAAGTGGGTGCACCTGAAATGGTGCTAATAACCCCTCATTGTGCAGGAAAACTGTGTGCACAGCTGCGGTAAATACAGTAGGTCAAAGCTGAACCGGGAAGTCAATCTGTAAGCTGTGAGGGTTGTTTACAAGGGACCATTTTGGCAATTTTACAGTTTGCCTTTCTTTTCTCTTCCAAATAAGTTTTGCTAACCTATTGGTTTGTTTACGACCTGTCTGACAGCTAGAGTTTCTAGATCTAATCCTGTTTTGTTCACATTCTTTTTTGTTAAATAATAATCAAAAAATATTTAAAGTTTTACCACGTGTGACACATGATGTGGCGTACACACCTAATTTAATAATAGATGTCTTTCTACATACACTTTAAGAGGTCAGAATCTCACTTGTAGCAGTTTGTAAGACAGATGAGTCACTCACAATCACAAATAAGTTTTTATTGAAAGCACTGACCTCAGATGGTTTCAGTGTACAGTCACCAGTACGTGTTATTACATATTGCCACTGCTGTGTCAGGTTGTGTACACTTCCAAATCAAAGCTACTTCCACATAAAGTCACGTCTCCTCGGACTGACGGCCTTCACAAACACCACACCACAACTGGATGTCTTTAAAGCAGCAGGCTGTTGCCATGGCACCGAGCCTTACAACAGTCTGTGCCATCATTAGTATCGCATTAGTCTCTGGTGATGGACAAGTGTGAGATGAGTCTGACGTCCACATGGTGCTTCCAGCCAGCCGAGCACATCGGGCCGAGCACACTGTTCTCTGCAAATGATGTCTGTACTAACATTCATGCTTGTTTGAGGCCTACATTTCTTCCTTAAAGTCTAAAAATGAACCCAAGGTGTCAAATAATTTTAAGATTTTTCCATTTTCTTGAGCTAAGAATCACAAGTAACTTAAAAAATAGGCATTCTATTGTTCTTGTGCTTGTTAATAATATTACTTTTTGTTTCAGAAAATGGTTAATTGTATCAAAACTACAGAAAACACAACCATTCCTCAGGCAGATGATTTCAATTGTTTCATGAAAAATAGGCTTAAAACCCTAAATAGAAGATTAAATGGCTCGTTAAGAAGAAGAAGAGATGCTTCGTAATATTCCGACTTTATATTTGGCTCAGAGATTATGTTCCTCTCAAAACACCAAAAGTAATCTCCTGGTAAAACTGTGAGAATTGAAAGATATACAGCTCGAGGCCAAGGACCGTCTCCCTGCTGAGACTCACAGGACATCATTGGGAAAAAAAAAATGTGATAAGCTCAAAGGAAACGTGCAGGATTTGCTGTAATAGAATAATAGAATAAAGAATAATTACCTCCATTTTGACTTTGCAGTTTCAGACTGTTTATGACATTCTAAAGACTTAGTATTTAATTTTAATTTTCTCTAATTGATCATTTTTAAGGTTAGCAAATTCACACCACCTTTAATTTAAGCTTCTAATTTTTACCAAGCATTTGGTTTATGGAGCTTGTTGGCAATACTATATGGCATGGTGAGAAGCACTAACGTTACCTTATAAACTTAATACAGGTCATAAAACGTCACATTTGGTTAACGACAGAAATGCTTCAAATCCTAAACAAATTTTTGAGCTCTATGGAATTATAATATATTCACACTCATGCTATGAATTTCAGTTATGTACAGTTTTTAAATATTACCACAGTTTATTGCAAAATAACACAAAAATGTTGGCAAATTTTAGCACAATGTTTGGAAGAGCTGCTGCAGTTTCAGCCTTTTGGGGTCATAATAATCACAAAAACCTCTGTGAAATCCAGGAGGGACTGATTAGCTGCAGTCCTTGTATGTACAGTGCGCTGCCTCTTTGTATTCAGTCCCTTCCTCATATAGTAAAAGCCAGTCTCATTTCTTCACTTCTCATACGACTGCAGGATGTCATGTGTGTCCTGATTCATACCACAGTCCAATGCTCTGCAGTTTTTTTTTTCCCAATATCATACAGCCGTTATCTCCAATCCACTTGTACATGCCTGTTTGTTCTCGGAGATGTGTGTTACGTTCACATATACAATATAAACCTGCTGCTATTGTCTGAAGGATTAGATATTGGTGGGGTTAGGGCACAAGCTTGTGGGGAGTCTAGCCTCACATGACTCTTGTTTTCAGGATTGATTTAATGAAGTCCCTTTGGATGTCGCTTGGAAGCCAAGCAGCACGCTCCCAATCCCTATTATCAGAGTAAACAGAGGTCGGTGCACACAGGCGCAGCAGCAAACCGCCGCCGCTGCTCCCTGCACTGGGCCTGCTAATCCTCAAGGAAGGAGGAGAGGATGGAGGGAGAAGTGTGGGAGAGAGGAGGAGACGGTGGAGAGCAGGCAGGGAAGGAAAGGAAGGAAGAGGGAGTGGCTGAGGTGAAATGGAGAAAGTGATGTAGGGGTGAGCAGTGGGTGGAGAGAGGGATGGGTGATGAAGGATGCAGTAATGGGTCCCTCCTTGTCTCATTACTGCATCCAAGGTAGAAGGAGAAGCACGGAGAGAGAGAATATGATGACATACCAAGGGAGAAAAGGCTTATTGAATTAGTTGCCCCTCCCCCTCTCTTCTCCCCTCACCCCCTCCCACCCTAATCTCCTTCATGCATGTACAGTACACATTAAAGCCAGACCGATACATTCTAGTTGATATTATTGGCCGATATTGGGTTTTCAGTGATTCACCACATGTCCAAAAGTATGTGGACACCTGAACATGACAACCACGTGTGATAGTTGAACATTACATTCCAAAACTATGGGCATTAATCTGCTGCTATAACAGCCTCCACTCTTCTTCCAAGGCTTTCTACAAGATTTTGGGTGCAGGGGATTTGCTCCCATTCAGCCCTAAAAGCATTAGTGAGGTTGGCCACTGATGTTGGGTGATAAGGCCTCGTTCACAATCGGCGTTCCAGTTCACAAAATGTTTTTGTTGCATGTCTTTGTAAAAAAAATAATTTTTGTTATTCTCAAATATCGGCCTCAAAAATCCAGGATCGGTCGGGATCTAATACGCGTGCATACAGTTTGTATACGTACACTAACACGCGCATGTACACACACACACGTACATATATCACAGGATCTGCTCTGAGAAGGAGAAACCAGCTGTCATTTGTGCAGACGGTCGCTGTGGTAACAGTGTGGTCCTCTCTCTCTCCTCATTTTTATAGACCGCTCTTCTTCCTTCGTTCTCTCTCCCTGTGTCCTGTGTTTTTTTTGGCCAAACACATTTTTCTCCCCTCTCGCTCCTCTGACTGCTTTACATGGCGCATCACATGCTTTGGATTATATGGTTGTCCACAGAAGTGTGAAAGACATTTCACTGATTCCATATAGCAGAAATAATGATGACATTTTAATTCAAAATGTTTTAACCCATATAAAGGCCTGTAGGTATATTTATTAAATGAATTTTGCAAACACATTCAATGGAACATTAGCGTGCATGCATATTCCTTAATTGTGTTGTGTAATGTCAACTCTATTGTGATTATTTTTTCTGTCAAGCTGTGTTGTTCAAAACTACTTTCATAGACCTTGATATCAAAAGATATTCAAGATGGAATTAAATGTTCATATTTGATGTAGTTTGACTGTTATCAGGCAGTAAATTGACACCAAGTGACACTAAGACTCAAAGTATCTCAAGCATGTAAACAATACTCATGTCTGTCCTTGTTTGTTAAGAAGGATTCAATGGGCTCTATTTTTGTGACAGTGCGTGGAACATTCCAGGAATTTGTGCCAGCAAAGTGACATTGTTTTCAGATACACGTACTGTTGTGTTTTGTATTTCTATGATTGTTTGGCATTTGTGGTTTCCTCTATTGTGAAATAGCTGAAGTGCTGCAGCTTAACTATGAATTAGAAAGCACTGATGTGTTTGAAAGTTGTCACGGCAATGTGATAGATTTATGTGGTGATGGGCCAGCATGACAGTACAGAATGACCCCATGGTCAATTACAGGTATAGAATTTTGAGTGAACAAAAAGGCTTTAATTTTATGCCAATTTTTAAATTTTTGGGTGAAATGTTAAATAGGAATCTAGACTTGATAGTCTCCTTTCAAGCCAAATTTCTAAGTATCTTTATGAGTCAGCGAGAGTCATAATTAATTAATTAACTTAATGGCAGGATGGTCAAAGACAAATGTAGATGTAGGGGATACCATGTTTTTTGTCTTATCTACATCTAAAACAAGTGTAGGATTAAATGTGATGACTTGAAGCACCAAAAACAGACTGGAGTAAGTAGTAAGGTGGGAGTAGAATTAGTGGCATACATAATGGTGTCATCAGCATAAGAATTACTTCAATGTACTGTAGTGGACCAAGAATAGACCCCCTGCTCGCTTGTTTACTAGTTTTCACATGCTCTCAATTGCACATGTAGTGTTCAGCTGTTACAGCTGTCTCAATATTATATAGTTTTTTTCTAAATACAACGTAATTTTTTTCAAAGTAGTTGACCGACCCTACAGTCTCACCCTGTACCCCCTGGCAACTGCTATAACAGAAAAACAGCTTTGACTACCACACCTACTGATAAAATTTTCCTCCTAGTTCCATTATGTTTGCAATGGCACCACTGTTGGGTTTCTGCCTTCTGTATTCTTGAAATGCGGTCGTTCTTCCAGTTTGTGCAATGTGGCATTGCATCACAAAAACAGAGCCCCAACAGCTAAATCTCAGGCCACAGTTAATAACTTATAACCAGCACCATCTTTTCTGGAATTTATTTAGAGTTCTAACCTTTGATTGCTTGAGACGAGAACAAAATACGAGAATTCTGAAAGAAAAAGCAAAGAATTCCTTTCTTGTATCCTTGAATTGAATTGGATTTTTTAATCAAATACCAATAATAACAAAGAATGTCCTAGAAGTTGAATGACTGTCACATTTCTTTTGCTGCACATCCTTGAAGCGAGCAATACTGTACTATCTTGAGCTAAGGAAGATTTCTTCTGTCGTTTCAAGACAATGTTACGCAATAGGAGGCAATTTAAATTGAGTTAAATTTGAAGCAGATGAAATTACAAGCATCTGTTTTCAACAATCATTGTTTAACTGTCTTTAATGTTTGTTTGTTTTTGCCTGGATGCTGTAAACCTACTGATTTCACAATTTTCTCCAACTGCTTTTGATAATTGTCTCAGCAATACACATTTAAAAAACCTTTTAGAATTGCTCTCAAACTTGCCTTTAATATTGCCTGACTTTGTAATATTTTTTTCTTCTATCCAACCCCAAATATTTCTTGCACATGCCTCTTTATTTTCAAGATTAAGTGACACTTGAAATGATGAATGATCAGCAGTGTAGGTTATTTTCAGTTGAATGACCAACCCATCCTTACGCATCTCTGTGTCATTCTCTCATTGTCTTCTTCAGTTTCAAGACCACGGATTCAGGTTTTGGCAGGTTTGTTGGGTCATTTGGGGGATTTCTGAAAAGATTTAGATCCTTTGTGTAGAAAGTGTGCATGTGTGATGAAAGTAGTGATGATATTAATTTGGACCCTACTGTAAGCTTTTAAGAAAAATCACAAGTTAACACAAAATAAATCTGCAGTCATACATCTATGCTAATCTAAATGTAGTGAGCTTGAGTGTTTCAGTTTTGTCTAAACCCAGTAATGTTGGGTTCTGATAGCTGAATCCACTTTGGATCCAGTTTGGTAGAATACTCAGATTCATTGACCTTCGAGACAATGAGTCTTGTCTTTTATTTACCCTCTAACATTTGTTAGCAGCTTTAGAAGCTGTGTGAAGACAGCTTTTATTAAACAAAGGAGATGACAAGGATGGCACAAACAATATAGTGCAAACATTTCAAATTGTAAAAACTACATTTATCTTCGTTCATTCATTCATTCATTCTTAATCTGTTTTTTTCTGATATTGTTTGTTTGTGTTTTGTGTCGTTGTGTCTTTTCCCCGTGTTGAAGTGAGTTCAACTTTCCGTTCAGGAGTGTCATTGTGTTGAGCCCAAAACATACTGGCACTGTAGGATGTGTGTCAAGACAGCTGTCTGTACTGTACTCCATATAAACCTGCTTCACACACACAGCTGTAGTTTTGAGGTGCTGAAGCAACAACACGCCAGAATTTTTTTTTTTTCAGACTCCCTGCTCTGTGTGGCACATCCAGGCTACCTTGATTTCTTCTCCTGTCAGCTGATAGCATGTCTTCCTCTGTGGTGTTGTAGCTGTCACAGCAGACAAGGAGAAACTCAAATACCCAGATCCTGACAACCAACAGTCTCAGTATTATAAAGATATTTTTTTAAAAGACCGTAGTGAGCAGAAGTTAACTCTTCAGGTGAGGAATCAAGTCAAAAGAAGAGAAAACTCCTGAATCTAAGCATTATTTGCTTGATGTTAGATGGTTAATATACCCTGTGGATTTGTTGACATGCTACATCACGATTCCTACTTTTTGTGCATATGAGATGTGTCACATGATGCAGCCCTGAGCTGCAGGGGCAGTGTGTTTTGGACTTGAAAGTTAGAGCCGTGGCTCCCTGGTGATTAGTGTTTCCTGCTGCTGCATGTTTCTCTCCCTCTGTCTCATCCATTATCAATACAAGACAGCTCCCTTCATCTACTGTATGAATACGCTAGTGTCTATCTGAAGATGTGAAAGAATGTGAAAAACTCCTATACTTGTGTTGTACTTCTGTCTTTGTGAGGACTGATGCGAGTTTTAGACATTTTTGGAAGGTGAGGACATTTTGTCTGGTCCTCATTTCATTCAAAGGGCTGTTTGAGGGTCAAAACTTGGTTTTAGAGTAAAGGTTAGTGTTTGGTTTAGATTGAGTTTATGGCAAAGGTTGAGGTTAGACATATAGTTTTGATGATTAAAGAATAACTGTGGTTTGTTACACCTTGGGTCTTATTTTTGTGGGTTTTGCCATAATTTCTACAGTATCAGTATTGATAACATTGTACTCTCCAGGTTAATTGCTGAGATCTGGGAGCACGACGACGAAGGCCAAGAAAAACGAGCAGACCATCGGACAGGTTGTAAACAAGCCAACAGGTTAGCCAGATTATATAAACCAATTTATTTGGAGGTAAAACTAAAAGTGAGTGCACCTGTAATGTTGGTAATAATCCCTCATTACACAGGAAAACTGTGTGTGTACAACTATGGTAAATACGGCTGGCTAATTTGTGGGCTTGTTTACAACCTGTCTGATTGTCTGACTGCTCGTATTTCTTGCCCCTTTGGACTTCATTCCCTGCTACATTCCCTGATCTCAGCAATTAATTTGGTGAGTACAGTCTTATTCAGGGATGGAAAGAGTACTAGAATACTTTACTACTGTAAAAGTACTATTACCTAAAATAAATTTTACTCAAGTAAAAAGTATGACATGTCATCCTTTTCTGTAGCTGGCACTTTGCAGCCTGTGCATTCAACTGATTATCAATTAGAAACAAACTGCATTCTTCAGAGTAACCTTAATAGAATGAACCAGAAAAGAGGACAAAACTCAGACAAACAAAAATGACAGACAATAAATAAAAAGAGCTATGGACACCGTAAATGAAATAAATGAAGTTCCACAGCAGCTGCAGCCCACAAACACACAAGTAAAATCAGACCCTGCATCGGTATCATGGATGTATTAGGAGAGCTGGATACGGAACCGCCACTCAGCCTTGCTGCCAATTTGCCCCCGAAGTCACTTACAGTATTGCAATGAAAAAAATACCCTGCAGCCCAAAAAGCATTTTCCCCATAAACCACCATTACACTATAAAACTGTTGACAATACACCTCTAATGCATTGTTGTGCATTTGTACTGACACTTCGCTAGTGAACGTATACCATTGGAACATGTATCATTTCCAGAGTTTCAGATGAGTGCAGAGTGTCACCTCTCTGGACATGGAGCTCTCTGGAGCTCTGCCCTCTCGCAGCCACAGACACACCGGCAGCTCTTTTCATGTGACATTTGTTCTTACTCTATAATG
Source organism: Oplegnathus fasciatus (assembly GCA_003416845.1). Classification (NCBI taxonomy): domain Eukaryota; kingdom Metazoa; phylum Chordata; class Actinopteri; order Centrarchiformes; family Oplegnathidae; genus Oplegnathus; species Oplegnathus fasciatus. Next base: position 1,206,791 of record NTHP01000015.1, read on the forward strand.
GATGCAACTTAAAATGCAGCAAAGCACAATACTTAAAATAAAAATACTTAAGTAAAAGTAATATTGCAGATTTTTTTTGAATACTCTAAAAAGTTTAAAAAATAAGTTGTCACAGTAACGAAAGTATATTTGTTACTTCTACCTCTGGTATTATTATTGCTGATAGAAATAATGGACAAAGCTACAAAAATAAGATCCAAGTTGTAATAAGCCAGAACGCTTTATGTCAGTGAAGGTCCTCACAAGTATAGAAGTACAAATGTGTTTGGGGTGGCATTGTGGATTGACAGCAGACAATCAAAGCGTAACAGACAAGGAGAAAAAGAAGAAATGGTGCAGCTGTGACTCAAGGTGTGAATGTGTCTGTTTTGTGCTGTGTCATGTTTCTCATGAACAGAAACATGTATTGATGCGTAGACAGTTCAGCAACAGGCTCCTCACATTGTTAATCCAAGTGGTTTCTTGATATTTTTTATTTTAATCTTAATTTTTCAAATGAGTAAATGTACCTTTCCCTGTATCTTCTCCTGAACTGCAGGTAGCTACCATTAAGATCTGACTGGGACTACACTTTTTTTATAAATTAAACATGATTAACCTTTGTAATGCTGTTCTAATTCTGGTTCTTTTAGGTTTAACTTTGAAGATGAGACGCCAACAACAAACTTTGATACCTTCCCAGCAGCCATCCTCACTGTGTTCCAGGTAAGACTCCCCCTACACACACTCACACTAACACACACACAAGGTGCACTTCAAAACGTCTGAACAAAAGAGAGAATATTGACTTTATGGAAAAAGAAAGATTGTTATCATTCATTTTAATTAGAGGGAATGACTGGTCTGTGTACCTTCTGTCCCCTAATGAGCTCGCTGATAATCCTTCAATTAGTCTGTGCTCATAACCCTTCACTCTGTAAAGTAATTTAATTCTACACTCTGTGAGATTTGCACGGTGCTTTACGACCCGCCCGTGTCCCTGGCGTCGTTCTGACTCTTTTGTCTTCCTCAGATTCTGACTGGCGAGGACTGGAACGCAGTGATGTACCACGGGATCGAGTCTCAAGGAGGCGTTCGCCGCGGCATGTTCTCCTCCGTCTACTTCATCGTCCTCACACTCTTTGGAAATTGTATCCTTTCAGACATCTCGTAACTGCAGTGTGTTAGAGTCAGGATCAAAATGATTTTAGGTTGAAAATGGTTGTAGTTTTTCCAGCTGTGCTCCTCTATTTCTTTTCTTGCTTTGCATTGAGGGAAAATAGTGTCCATCAACAACACAAGTCAAGCGAATTATCATCTTTGAGTGTACTTAATTTCACAACTTTCAATGTTCATACCTTCAATTCTGGGAACTCAGGTAGAATTAGTAACTTGGTTTGAATGTTGTATGGAACTGGGACACATTGTAAAAGTTTAAAGCCTGCAGTGATCATTACACAGACACAGACATTTTGTTCATCACTTGTGGAGCCAAAAACTTTTGTCTTGAGAGAGGTTCGAGAGGAAAGGTCATGGAATCAATCAATCAAAAAGGTTTTTTTCCTCCTGGGAGCATGAATGTGCTCATGGCAATATACCTTTTAGATTATGAGATACAGTGTCTTCAGTGCAAGGTTGACATTTGCTCTCCTAAATATTGGTCTAAATAGGAGTTATTTCTCAAGTCAAGAAAGTTTCTAAAAGTCTTAAAGCAAGGAGCAAAAATCCATCTTTTTTGTCCTGTTAGGACTGATTTCTTACTGAGACGCTCGATAAATACGGACCCTGAACCGCAGTTGTCAAGATATCCTGCTTGGGACTATAATATTGGCCCGACTCTGACAGGTAGACTGACAGATGAACAAAATCACTATTTTTAGGCCCTGCTCCTAGTTTGGTGGGGAAAAAAAACATTGCACATTTCATCACAGGGTATATATCTGTATATCTGTATTTTCTCCTGAGTCCTGTTACTCAGACACCCTCCTGAATGTCTTCTTGGCTATCGCTGTCGATAACCTCGCAAATGCACAGGAGCTGACTAAGGTATGCTGGGTCAGACTGTCTGAATGTATTTGAAGATGTATTAATAACACAGCAATATGGTGGTTGTAGTTTTTTTTTCTACTTCACAGTCAAACATGTCAAACCAGCATCTGAGTAAAGCACTGCATGTGCACAGGGTATCAACATGTAGTAATGTATTTTCATTCAGCACAATTTTATGTCTTGGTTCTCACTGGCTAAAGGATGAAGAGGAGCAGGAGGAGGCAGCCAATAAGAAGCTTGCCCTGCAGAAGGCTTTGGAGGTGAAGGAAGTCAGCCCGATGTCAGCAGCCAACATCTCAATCGCCGCGTAAGTTTCCAAGCATCTCTCTCCCCTGACAGCAGTTGTGTTCACCCACACTGGAGATAAATGTCCCTTTGTCATTCCTTTGTCATTCAGTGTGTTGTCCTACTAAATGTTCTTCTTCCCTCTCAGTCTGAAATGTCTTTGTATTTGCGTACTGTGTTGATGTATATTCTGGACTCCTCATCTACTCCCACTATGACAGTGCTTCTGCGGTGTTGCCTTGTTTATTATATGACATTGTCTACCTTCTTCAATAGTAGACGCAATTAAAGAAGCTTCTATCAACATTACGTGTTAGTTCACACCAGTGTTTTTTACTTTCTACCTTTTTTTTTCCTCTTAAAGCCAAAATCTGCATTTTGCTACTTTAGTCCCAAAATGTGTAAACTACCACAAAGATGGTGGAGTATTGGAAGGTTTTGTGGAACCCGAAAAACAAAATTTCAGATTTGCTTTATGACCGGTTGAAAATATGATGTTTTGATGCTTCATTGAACATCAAGAGGATGTTCGTTACATGCTGCCAAAATAGCATTTCATTTTCAACACGGGTGTCCTACGTCCTCTATTATCACTACAATAAATGAGCTCCCAATTAGCAGCTCCCAGATTAAACTTTTTTTTGACTTATGGGATTTAAAGATCACTCCAGAATCATGATTTTAGATAGCTGACTTAAAGGTATAACGAGTAGGATTTGTCGGTTGTTGTTGTTTGTAAACGCAACATTCAAAGTTGGCCCCTCCTCCCCGGCTCAAAGTGCACACGCTTCTGGTGGTCCCATGTGCTTACAATCTGGCAACTGGTCGCTACGCTTTTAAACTCTTGCAACTCACACCCTGCGCGCTGTTATTGGCTGGGGGCTACAAACCACTGCCCAAAGGTTGATGCCCAGAAACGTCCCGAACACAGAAAATAAGACANAATACAGGCAGAGGGCAGGGTCTCTGCAGATACAGACACCGCCACACACTTCTAGTGGGTCATAAGTGATGATTGAGAGGGATTATTTTAGTCTATACATTATTTTTTAGGAAAATCCTATTTGTTATACCTTTAAGTAAAATGCATTTAAATGGGTTATTAACAGATAACAAAGAGGGGGAAATTATATTGATAACCGCAAATACTCAATGTTGTATCGTATTGGGAAATTAAAAAGTTCTATTAAGCCACCTCTACTCCAATATACAGATCAATAAATAAATTATACACTATGTTAAAGATACCCTGCACTATGGAGCAATGTTTTTAGGAGTGGGCCAACATGGATGTAAACAGAGCACATCACAATTTAAAATATAAAAAAATTGGCTTTGCAGCTGTTTTATGAGGAAAGAAATCCATTCAACTTGCTCATCAAGCGTCAAGAATACACACAGAATTTTTGTTGTTTGTTTACAAGAAAATTCCGCAGGGCATCTTTAATACAAAACCATTATTGATACCAGCTTTACGACTAATTTGCCAAATTAATATAATGATGATTCTATGCGTCTACTTCAGCACAGTTTCCAATTAAGAATGTCATTATACTGTTTATCTATTTTTTCATCTTCTGGACGAAAGCGCTAAGAGATGAACTGAGAGCCATTAAGCAAAATAAAGACACAGGAGAGGCAATGTGAGTCTGAATGAACAAGATAGAAGAAAACCTTAATCTCCACTGTCAGAAGTTCCCATCTTCACTAATATGATAATGATAGGGATGTCTTTATATACCCAGATAGCTCCTGTCATGCTAAAACTTTTGACCCGCCCCCTCAAGCCTGTGATTGACAGGTCTGGGGTCTTGTGTCAACTCGGAAATTAATTGCGTCTCCAAATTCAACCTATTTTTGGAGCCTAGATGAACGCTGAAATTATGAGAGTCTGTAAAGAGAAAGCTGGGGTGAAAACTGGAACGTTTTCATCCTTTTCAGTGATTTATAGCTGTAATATGTAATGTTGGAGGTTAAAATGTGCCTTCCCTGGATACCCATCTGTTCTGACAATGTGGGGGGGAAAAAAACGATAATGCACATTGTCTAGATTTGATTGTGTATTGTGTAATTCTGTGCAGCCCTTTGTGTGACAGCCCTTTATTCATTTGACGACGTGATGATCTTTGATTCACACTCGCTCCTTAATTGCTGTCTTTCTCACTAAGAAATGGGTCAAATAGACTGTAGAAAATTATCAGCTCCGTAAATCACTGGTTAGCTAACTTTCCCATCTTTCCCCTTTTCACTGTCATTACTGTTATTATGTGATCTTTTGCATTACTTTCAGTGTTCTCGGAATATTTTAATTTGTACATTGAACAGTGAGCTCACAAACAAGTGCTTTTATTTTAAATGAACTGTTTTATGTGCATTATGTGTGCTGTTTCAGAGAAACACAGGGTTTCATTACAAAATGACAAATCACAAAATACCTAATTATTTTACGATCTAAATATATTTAAAACTCTTACATTTTTACGATCAAAAGCTCATTTCAACAGTAGTAACTTACGCTTTTTCTTGTTTTGGAATGAAACTCCTGAATGGTTTTCAGTTTGAGTTTTTTGTCATTATAAAATGTCTCTGCTAACGAACACGCTTTTGTTGCTGTTGTGTTATTGAAGTAGTTGCACAGATTAGTCCTTTACTGTAAGACGGGAGGAGACAGGTGGATGGACAGACAGACTGACAGTCCACCTGTCCCCTTCAGATTTGTGTCTCATTTTTTCTTTTGTTTTTGTTCTGCATGTACAGTTTTGTAAAGCAAAATCGAGATGCACTCTCTCGCAGGTCGTCCATCAACAGCATTCAGTCACCGTGAGTTATCACTCTCTGTTACAATATTCTCCTCCTTGTCTCCTCTCCTCTTCTCTCCTCCCTTGTCTCTCCTCCCTTCTTCCTGTCTACTCTCCTTTCTGGTTATCATCTGCTCTTCTCTCCATTTTTCTTGTGTCCTCTCTTTTTCCTCCCCTTTACTTGTTTCCTCTCCCCCTCTTCTCTTGTCTTCTTTTCTCTCCTCTTTCCTTGTGTCCTTTCCTTTCTTCTTCCCTCCTTGTTTTCTTTCCTCTCTTTTCCTCTCCTGTTTCTTCACCTCTTCTTGTTACCTCTCCTGCTTCCCTCTCCTCTCCTCTCCTCTCCTCTCCTCTTCTCCTCTGGACCTCCATAAAAGTAAATTGTAGTCTACCGTGTCTTCATTGCTGGTAAAGTGAAATGTATTCATGATTCTTATTAAAAAAAAAACAAGTAATCACAAAGTGCCTCGTAGAGCAGAAAAACACAATTACATGCAAATAGCACAAACTCATAACAAACATTTTAAGCTATGAGGCCAGTGTGAGTGTAATTTTGAGTGTAAATCGCTGATACATAAACACAGCTATGCTTCCCTCTGGCCTAAACTAACCATTGTGTACTATGTTGATGGCTGCAGCTCTTCTGTGTTGGTGCCTTCAGTAATTCATCTTCAGCTCTGTGCTCTCTGATGTGAATAATTTGTGTATAAATGTTTAATTTCTCTGAGCGTTGCCATCCCCGCAGGCAGTTTGGCATTTCCAGTCTGTTTGTTATCTTAGACCTCAGGACACCACTTTAAAAGACAATATGAGCCACGGCCAAAATTAAACGCAACAGCTTTGCTCCCCTGCCCGGCAATCTGTTGTCTCAATCGATTAAAGTGTAGATAGAAGGCCAGAGACGCTTATTTAACATCTCACCTCTTTGAGACAACATACATTTAGAACTAGAACTGGCTCTAATTTCTTTTACATTGCCCTTCTTGTGTGTTTTTCACTGTGTGCATGTGCTTTGTTAGTATATGTCCCGAAATATTACTCCTATCCCCTCAGTGTTACATGTCTCATTTTCCTTTCTGTAAACATATAAACACTACCTGTGTGTCTGTAGCTCACCTGTCTGTGGATACCTGTCCTGTGTCCTCTGTCTTTTCTGTATGTCTGTGTCTTCTGTCTGTCTTTTAGGAGTTATACTGTCTACTCCTCCCCCGCCCGACGAATCTTGAGGTACAGGTGACCAGATGGAACAAACTTAACTAACCCATAAAGCCCCATGTAAATAAATCATCTTGTGCAGAAACAGAAACCGTATGCAATGCCTTCATACATGATAGGTGGCAATATGCACATATAAAAGGAGTTTTGGTTGTGTTTTTGGTTATGTTCACTTCTGTAGAGAAACCCATGTTCAAAAATCTCATTTCACTCGTTAGTGTGATCTCTTGCCATATTCTTCTCAACTCAGGAATCAGCTTGTTGTTTTCACTTAAGAAGATACATGTTGGGAATGGCCATCACCCATAGCACGTTTTTCCTCCCTGCCCCATTTACACATGACCCGAGTCAAACAGAATTTGAAAATTTCTGTTTCAGTTTGACTTGCATGACAGATCAGCGAGGTTTGCCAGTTTGGCAATTCTAACTTTTGACTGCTGCTGTGAAGCCAAAATAATAAAAAAAACGGTGCATTGCCATAAAAAAACTGTTTTACATTAGGGGTTAAAAAATAACAAAATAAACAGAACTATCTGGTCTATATTATTTGCACAAGGTATTGTTCACATAGTGAATCTGAGTGACTGAGGACAATCAAAAGCATAGCACTTTCTCCTTCCTTCGTCCCATAATATGATCTTAAATGCACAGTGGATTTCCTGTTATTTGGGGATAAGAATATAACTAATCCTTTACTCTTTGGCCTTAAGCAGTGTGGCAAAGTTTCAAGACAGGTAACATTTCTTTCAGTAATAACAAGCTAATTTTGACATAATTTTGTTTTTTTTCTCGTGTGTTCTTTGGCGGACTGTTGAAAGCTTATATTAGCTTTAACTGAACTTAAGAATGCATTTTTACACAGAACGAGGACTGTGGATTCTGTCCTCCATCTCGTACATTGAAATTGCTTTAGAAAGGGATCTTTTTGTGGCCTGGTTGGACAGCAGGAACAATAGCGGCAATCAGAAGCTCTTTTAATGTACATATGACTCGAGCATGTTGGTATTGTTGGACTTACTGTAAAAAATGTGAACCTAGCTTTTAAGTCTCATTTTCTCATAGGCACACCAAGTAGAAATACTCATTTGAAATTGTTCGACAATTTTTGAATTGATCGTAGGGCAACAGGAGCCTTATGATCTGCCTGTATGTTGTGAAGCCTGAAATACTTTCCTTCCAGTCTTGAGAAGTATCTAGGATGGGTGAAATAGATGCTTTTGTTTTAAAGACTTACCTCTGGTATCTTTGGTGAATTAAATGTGCACATTTGTTACATCGAATCAAATGTACAGGTAGAAAGAAACATTTGTTATATAAATCTTTCATTTCGGTAAAACAGGTTTTCTTTGAGTATATGAAACAGTTTTTTAGGCATCTGTTTTAGTCTACGAAAAGTGTGCTTTGCGTCAGTTCTTAATCATTTGAACGAGGAGGAAGTCTTGAAAAGCACACACCTGGTAGCAAACACCACACACCTGGCAGTTCGTGCAGGTTAAATCAGTTAAATCAGTTAAAAACATGCTCATAAAATTACCTCACCCAGGGAACCTCTAATATCTCTTTATAGACGGTATTCATTTTGATCCCCACTGGTGAAAAGTTTATCCCAGAAGTGTGACTGAATTGTTTTTATGCCTGTATCAAAGTCATGTAGGGAGACTTTAAGGTTGAGGACTCAAAATAAGGTACGGGCCTCCCATGATCAGGTCATGTCATGACAACAGAATGGAAAAATCCTCAGTATTAGACAAACTTAACCATCTTAAGTGCTGGGAAATTTAAAAAATAATCATATTTTGCAGTGCCAATTTAAGCACCATATAACACTCAAGCATGGTAAGTGAAAGCTTTACCATGGTGAACATTTGTGCTGATGCATCCATAGGCCACCTCGTGGTTATTTTTTAATTTACTTTATTAGGGCTTGATGACTAGAATTAAATAAAGATGGTGTGGCTATGGATGAAACTGTGGATGGTGATGTTCAACCAAACCCCATGCAAGAAAGAACTCATAAAGTAGCGAAAACGAGACACATGAAAGTTTTCATAGTTTTTCATTGTCACATGATCTTTTCCTGTGGGTTTGATTCCTGTGTGCAGTAAGGAGCAGCAGCGGGCAGCAAAGACCATGTCAGTGTGGGAGCAGAGGACCAACCAGCTGAGGAGACATAACATGAGGGCGAGCAGTGAGGCTTTGTTCAACGAGCTCGACCCCGAGGAGCGCCTCCGGTTGTCCTCCGCCCTCCACCTGCATCCTGACATGAAGACCCACCTGGACCGACCACTCGTGGTGGAGGCCAGGGACGGCGACAAACCCAGCAGGCCTCCTGAAGGAGGACGGGAGGAGGCAGGGGATCCCCAGCAGGACGGGTTGGGAGACAACTTCCACACGCACTCCAGGAAGCATCACCGGCACCGCGACAAGAACGGGGAGAGCAGGGATGGAGGCGACGGCCGGGGAGGGAGGCACCACACCCATCACAGCCGGAGCAGAGATCACAATGCAGACAGTGCCCAGACGAAAGAGAGGAGAGGGGACAGGAGCCACAGCCGCGATGGAGGGCAGGGACACAGGCACCACCACCAGGCCGGCTCCCCTGAGGAGGAGGCCAATGACGTACGAGGAGGAGGAGAAGAAAGAGGGCATCGCCACCATCACTCTCATCGTCCACCGAAAGAGGGAAACGGGATGATAGCGAATGGTGCACAGGGAGAGCGTAGGGGGAAAGGGGGAGGAGGAGGGGATAGCAATGGAGAGAGGAAGGGGCGCTGCTCTCGTATGGTCAGAGCTCAGTCTACACTGGATGAAGAGGACTGCAATAGGAACAAGAATGGAACCAAAGGTTATAGGTAAGACTGCAAACATTCTATAAACCATGTTTTATATATGCTCCTCATGTTGTTGGTGATATTAAAAGTTTTTTTCATAATTAATAACTTAATAACTACAATAGCCTTACTTTAGACTTTGTCCTATATCTCAAACAATTCAAAATTATTTTAATAGTGCTTTTTTAAAGGAACAGCCTGTTTTTATTTATTTGTTTCTTACTTTGGACATATTGCACACCGACTTTATTGCTGCTGTGTTGCCTGTAAAACCAGATCTCAGCAGTGAAATTGATGTGTTGAATGTTATCATGACTGGTGCAAATAATGGCAAAATCAATGCAAACAAGACCCAGGTTGTAGAAAACATTATAAACTAATAGATGATGATAAAGACTATAAAGACATCAAGATGTTTTCAGCTGGAGGCCTAGCAATGAATAATAAGTGAGAGGACAACAAAAACAGATAAGTTCTTGTTTGCTGTCATCTTAGTGAAAAAAACTTGTCACAGTTTCAATCATGAAAATCAGAGAAATGTTGACACTTGTCAGGAACACCTTTTGTGCTGAAGCACAGTTGTGAATGTGAATTTACTGACATACTCCATGTAACACACTGTACCTTTGGCAACCTGAAATATCAGAGTGCGCACTGTGCCAAATCATACAGGGTTTATGTAGGTATAATGCTCTTATGTAGCCTCTCAATGCCAGCTTATAGTTTTGCTTTCCTTATTGTGGTGCGGCAAGGCCATGGATGAATTAGCTTGAGATGCACATTATTTCAAGTCAGTTGTACAATAGATAATTGACAGTTCTCTCTTTAAGGCGGCTATAATCAATATTTTTATAATAACAATGTATCAGATAACAATATGAAAACAATGTGAAAGGGGTCATTCGTAGTGATGAACCTACAGAGAATTGTCACCTGATTCTGCAGCTCCCCTTTGCCTTACGGAGGTTCATAGCAAGTGTCAGCTCATTGTTTAGTCTGACCCGCAACTTTACTGCTTTCGTTCACTCTCACGGTTCTCATAGCGTTGTGCAGCAGGCAGTTGTTCTTAGTGAAAAAGCTTGAAAAAATCACTGCACACTACCTGTCCAGCACCAAACAACAGACAGACAAAAGTTGCTGGTGAACATAGTGGAGCATTTAGCATCTAAAGAGACAGATGTTTCCCTCAGGAGTTGATAGAGACCAAAAACAGAGCTAAAAGAGAGTGAATATTGGACTTGCATTTGTCAGGCGGCCAGAAACACGACTCCAAATAAGTGATAATGTTGCTCTGTAACTGCTGGATGTGTAAATAAGCAGCAGTTTGCTGACAGGGAGGCAGATCAACTTATGAGTTATTGCAGGTTTAAGGTATGATTATATTACACACTCCCTTCCTGCAAATATTCACTCATCTCCCATTCACTTCTATTGAAACCCACACAACAGACAAATTCAAGCATGCGTTTACTGTTTCAGTGCGATCTCCAGCCGGCCCCTGTGGACTCGCAGGTTACAGTTCACCTTTGTTTAACTCTGTAGAACCCAGTAGCAACAGTAGAAACACTGACGCACTGTGGAAATGTAGAAGTGTTTGTTTCTTTACCATGTTAACTACAGCATTACACTACCAGACTACAAACTGGAGCGTCACTCTTACAGACTTCACAGTTTGTGATCGCTCTGCTTTATGTATTCTCCATATCGGAACCGTGACCATCCTTTTTCAGGCTGAATGCCAGGCATTTCTGTTGAACAGAAGGCTAATGTGACTGTACCTTTAGACAACATCCTTTTCTTCACCTTAGTGGACAAACACAGCAGTCTATTATTATTTATTTGCCTTTACTGTACTTGTGATTTGCATTTGTTGGCTGATCTGGAATCATTAAATTTCTCTAAATTCTCCCCCAAGATTAATTTCTGAATAAATTTGAGGTTAGAAAACAGATCTGCAGTTGCAGTCTTGCTTAATTTTATATCCTTATTGCCTGTTTTGAATATTTGTTCATGGGGTACAGGCGTAACATTGGCCTGTCATAACATCATCTAAACAACCGCTACAAATCTTTGATTGGCCTGTTATGTATCTGACCGGGCTTAATTAATTCTCCTGTGGATTTTTTAGACTTACATTTCACATTCTGAGGCACTTTGTAAGAAATAGTGAGAATTTTAGGCTATTTGCATCAGTTTGCAGTTATTAATAAACACCATATAACTGTTTGTTTGGATAGCAGTAAAAGACTAATTTTACTTTTTTGCCACATCAGTTGTGGTCTGTTTCCCGGGAGGACAGAGAAACTTTCTCGTATGGATCTCATCTGGCAGAAAAAAGCTTGAAGCACCCTGAGAGCAGAGTATAATGATGCCTGTGATAAGATACACACATCTCTTTCCCCAGGGAAAGGCAGCCAGATGCTGAGGAGGACGGCCTCGCCTCCAGTCCTCTGCAGCCAATGCGGAGTAGCCTGAGTCTTGGAGAAAAGCAAGAGGATGCTGACAACCAGAAGAACTCCACCAGGGCCAGCCAGGCCGGCCTCAACAGCAACGCCATCCACATCCCTGTCACCATCACTGCCCCGCCTGGAGAAACCACGATCATACCCAGTGAGTACAGCACATCATTGTCACATCAAGTGGTAAAGGATTAGCAAGGTTGAAGGCAAAGTTTTATTTTTGAAGTTTTGCCATTATTTGTATCAATTATAAGATGAAAACATCTTATTATAATAATTCCACTAGTCATCACTTTACAGCAGAGTCATTAAGAGTAATTAAGGCTAATTAAGAATATCACCAAAGTCCCAGTTCTCAGCAAATAAATTGATGAGTAAAGTCTTGTCATGTACAATAGGAATAATATCCAAATGTTCCAAAATAAGAACGAAAAAAAACAACCCTGAATAAGCCTGTGCACTGTTACAAAACTAAGAGTTTAAATTAAACTGCCCAATTTTGAAGAAAAATGTGGATGTTACCAAATGCTTCACTTTTATTCAAGTATGTGTGTTCGTGCAAGTTATTATTTTTCTTCATGTGATCAACCATGATTTTCATATCTGCCTTGCTTAATCTTGGCCCTGCAACCACCATTTTATGAGAAATGCCTAATTAGTCGAGTTAATGATGACACATTTTCATGAGTGTAGAAAGTAAATACCATCATAAAACAACTACATAGACCAATAGCCTGCATTTCAAATCCACAGAAAACATCTCAGTTTTTACTAATGTTTCTGCTTCTCGAGGCTAAATGAGTGCGTTTATTTTTCCACACCAGTGAACAACATTGACTGCGACAACTTCCAACTCAGTGAGGAGAAGAAAGATCTGGAGGAGGAGGAGGCGGCTAATGGGCCTCGACAGATCCTTCCCTACAGCTCCATGTTCGTCTTCGGGCAAACAAACCCGTAAGTCATAACTGGGAGGTGACAGAGAGGAGTGACATGGAATAATTTGATAGTTTGGGTTGAATTACCCACTCATTATTAGGGTTTAACCATGTACAGTGGGAAAAAACTATTTACTGTTTACAATTATTTAATTCACCCACCTTGTTATAGCAATCCTTGAACCTAAGAGCCATATAATATACATTAAATGTACTGCTTATTTCTGCATCCCCATTCATGGCTTAATTAAATCATATATTTGGGGGATTGTACAAAAATCACTGTACAAAAATCTAAGGCCTTTTGTATTTAATATTGACAGAGAAGGAAAGATGACATGCAATGTTCAATTTCAACATGTTTCTGAAAATACTACTTATTTCAGTGTAGGAGTCTGAAGTGTTGTCACTGGGCAGCAGGCGTGTACTTAATGTACTTGGGGTTCTTGGGGTACTTGATGGACAGATCCCCTGACTACAAAAATTGGTTATCAGGATGTCGAATGTCCTTTCGCAGGTAGTAAAGGAGCCCCAGCAGGTGCGCTAGATTGAGCGATACCAATGAAATCAAATTTAGCTTAACTCTAAGCACAGCACTGGCTCTGGAAGTCCTAACAGGGCCTCGGCTCTTTTCCGGAGATGGGTGAAAGACTGGTGCTGTGACACTTGCAAGACGCCGGCTGAACAACTGTGTGTTAAGGTTTGCTCCAGGAACAAGATGGTCTTCTCTAACGACTGCATCTCTCGGAGAGGGAGACTTCAGCCCCCCCGTGGCTAATCAAATATCAATCCTGGCAGATTACTGAACAGTGTGTTACTACTGCTTAGCTTGTAATCATCGCAATGAAAGATAAAATACTTGCCATCCTGATAACTTTCCAAAGATCTGTCCCAGAGTATTATAAATGACTTATAACGCCTGTGAAGGTGGGACTGTTGTTTGTGCGGTTTGGAGTTTCTGGCGTTCTTGGCATGTCTGGGTGGTGTCCTGGAGAAACTACTCCACAGTTCTCCACAAGACCTAAACTCTCACAGGGGCAATAACAGTGATGGGATGGGTGATAACCAAGACTGACCGTAATGAAGCAAGAAGTAGATCTGTCAGTCAGTCAGTCTGGTGAGTTGGATCAGGAGACAGGGGAAGTTTGTCTTTATGCTGATGATGTACTTCTGTTGGCTTCATTAGACCATGACATCCCACACACAGGGGTGGTTTGCAGTGTAAAAGAGTTGGGAAGAGCGCCAGCACCTCAAATCTAAGGCCATGGTACTAGGCTGGAAAATGCTGGGTTGGTGCCGCAAGGGAATGAGTGTCAAGATCTTTTTTACGAGTGAGCAAAAGTGCAGATGCACAGTGACGCAGGCGTTGTACCCAACTGTCGTGGGGAAGAGGGAGGTGAGGCTGAAGATGAAGCTCTTGATTTACCAGTTGATCTACGATCCAAATCCACATACCATCATGAACTCTTGGTGGGGACTGAAAGAATTAAATCACAGATACGAGCAGTGACCTTTGAGAAAGACCTGTGATGATTAAAAATTATTAAAAAATATTAATCCCAGACAGTGCAGAAAAAGTACTCGGTAAAAGTACTTGGTTAATTAGCTTATCAAGTGTCTTTTGTTTAGTGTCTTATAGAAACAGACAGTATAAATTAAGTTTTTAGTTTTTCATGCAGAGGCAGCTCTTTCTTTCTTTTACGTATTGATTCCATTAAAAGACATTGCGAACCCAGATGACCCTTAATCATGTGGTACCTCTGATGCATACATGTCCGCTTTTGTGCATTATTTTGACAAGGAGGGATATGCATGTTGCCCATGGCCTGTTATGGCAGGACGTCACCTGAATATACCTAGTGAGCTGTCACTACCCTATACTCTCTACTGTACTCTGTGTGTACTTTTACATTTGTGTATGTGCGTGTTTATATGTGTGTGTTCTTGCAGCGTGCGGCGGCTGTGTCACTACGTGGTCAACCTACGCTACTTTGAAATGTGCATCCTGATGGTCATCACCATGAGCAGCATCGCTCTGGCAGCCGAGGACCCCGTGCAAGCCAACGCACCGCGCAACAACGTGAGTCAGACTGACATCTAGACTTCATAAATAAACATCTGAAAGTACACAACAAACACACAGGTAGTCAGAGGCATAGTCACACAGACCAGTATTTGCATAAGAATGTGAATGGGCTGACTGACTGATTCATTCGAACTGATTAAGTCCTTCCCAACAGGGCTTGACAGTTTGCCCATACTGAGGAACAAACGGTACAAAAACAAGCTTTTTTTTGGAGTAATTTTTGGTCAAATGGTCACTGACTTGAGAGTCTTTTTAATAAAACACCAAAAGTGGTGCATATCCAGTTTGGCAAAATATTTCTGTACTTTTTAGATCCCTGCATGGGATGTTAGCCCATGTTGGGAATACGGAGGTAATTCAAGCACACAGATACGTGACTTGAGTTTTTCCATTTTGACAGACAAGCACAACTAGTTTATATGCTAGTCAGGGGCACAGAGGGAATCTGAGGTGATGTTATGCGTGTGCATGTTGTTTAGTCATGTGTGTGTGTGTGTTCTTGTGTGGGTGTTCAGGCAATGTGTGTTAGTGCAGGGGAGTGCAAAGCTGACAGAGCTTGAGACCTCTGACAGGGTAGAGGAACATGTTGTGCATATCTGGTCCACTCACACACACGCACACACACTTCCAAAGTGTCTTGAACTGAAAACATCTGTCACTGGATCTGTTGACGAGTCATCTCACAGGATATTTTCTTACACTCTGTTTTTGCAGGTTCTCAAGTATCTAGATTATGTCTTTACTGGAGTCTTCACTTTTGAGATGGTGATTAAGGTGAGAAGGCTGTCGAAAGGAAGCACTTTGATTTGAACTCTGAATAACCTGCTAAGCAAGGTTTTGGTAATTTGCAGGTCATAAAAAATCTAGGATTCTAGGTTGAGCTAAATGTGTTTGAAAACTGAAACTTTTTTACTTTTTAACTTGTTAAGGTTACATATAACCATGGTTTCAACAGCATTTCAATTTACTATGTTTTTTCATCTAGTGAAGACTTGTTTCATATTTAGATCTAGTCTTTTATCAAGCTGTCTTTTGACCGACTAGCACACGGCGATTAGTATTGTCATTTCACTGGCATTGCTAATTGGGTTTGTGGTTTTACATTTCTTATCTGTGATAATACTCCAAATGCTTTAGATGATGAATGCTCTGCGTCACTGAAAAGGAAAGGTACTAAATATTAAAACCAGAGGTCTTTTTATGGGTGTAGAAGGAAAGAGTTCAGAGTAGTTTCTAGAAGAGGGTTTAAAACAAAGAAAATGTCTGTCAGTTTGTACGATTTTTAAAATTATTCTGTTGTTATTTATTCGGTGACTCGAGATGATTGACTTGGGACTGCTCCTCCACCCTGGCTCTTATTTTCGGGACCTGTGGAACATTCTGGACTTCATTGTGGTCAGCGGAGCTCTGGTGGCCTTTGCCTGCTCGTAAGTCAACTTTTCCTTTATTCCTGCAGTGTTGCCTCTTATTTTCTAATCACAGCAGGGCACTGAATTTAATGTATTTCAAGGACGGATACCACAGCACAACATGGTGAAGCAATGGTTGTCTTGTATTACAGTATTTTTAGCTGATGTTACCCTCTGTCCAGTATCCATCCCTGGAGCAGGCTAGCGTTCCAACACACTGGGGTTAGGTGCCCCCTGCTTCTGTGTTTTGCTCTAACAAACAATGCCAGTGTGTTCATCCAATTATTCCTCGCAAACTCTTCGGCATTTGTGCTGCCTGGGGTTATTTTGCCGACATGACTATGTCAAATTCATCTTTCATAGTTACATAAAGTCTCCACAGCCCCTCCCTGCTAGTCGGCTAATGGGCCATGCACAGTTTGGCTGATAGGTTTAAGGTTCAGGAGGGGACAGAAGGATTGTGCTAGTCTCTAAGCTGGCACGTAATTACAGCTCCTGCATCTCAATTCGCTGCGGAAAGAATTTGGTGTGACTCTAGTTTAACGGTAGTTTAACAAATTACATTTTTCCTGTCATGTTTTTGTTTGTTTTAAATCACAGCTCAAGTCACAGTCAAGGTATCTTGAACTTTCCAGTCCTTTTGTTGCAGCTGTGTTTGTGCTAAATCTACCTATTTTGTACTGTGTGTCTTGATAGTTGAAAATAACATTATTTTTTATGTTGTGACACCTTGGAAGGTATTATCATGCTTATACTATGCCCACTTACCACATTCAGAAAGAAAAGTTCCAGCAGCGATCTGTTTAAACTATGCTACATGGTCTATTGTACCTCACACTCCTGCGCGTTCTCACAACTATTGTGAGCAGGAAAATGGGCCTATTTTTCCCAACACTTACAATAATTACATCTTTATAAAGTGTTGGTGCAATGAGCAAGTAATAAATACTCATTAGGACAGAAATCTCACATGCCAGTACTCCTTATGGGTGAGTACTGGCTCAGTTCAAGCACTGGTTAAGTCCATCTTATCAGTCAGAGTTAACTAGTAGCAAAAGAGTTAGTGCTGTGTACCTGCAGATCATTACACGTCGCACACTGATTGAGAAATTAAACTGATCAGATCTATGTTTGAAGTGTCCTTTTATATGATTTTAACAGACACTTTCCAGCCAATCGGAAATAAATTTTGATCATAGCCACAGTATAAAGGGAGTTAATGAGCCCCTTGAAGCTTACAGTCCTGCATTCTGGGTCTCTGGAGTATGAAGGTGATTAAATATTCTGTTTCAACCGGCTCTACCAGTTATTTCACATCCGCCACTGTTTACATATTGACTCCGTCCTGAAAGTTTGTCCACAGTTTGTCACCTGTGTATTTTTCTTTGTACTGCTTTCTGTCACTCTGATTTCTTCTCTTTCGCCAGCTGTAGATTGATGCTTCTCTCTGTCTTTTATCTGTTGCTGACTCTGTCTCTGTCTTTCACTTTTTTTCCTACCTTCTTTGTTTTCTTGGCTTGGATTCTTTCAGGAGCCTTATGGGGTAATGCCTGCTCTCTTTGCCTGTGTGTCTATCCACGTGCTTGTCTTCCTGTTTGTGTCTCCAGCTTTCCTTCCTGTCCATCTTAGCCAGTGTCATTTGCAGAGTTTATAGATGTGTCTGCAGCAGCCTTCCTCTCTCAGCTAAATGCTTTGAACAAATGTCATATTTCGTTATTAGCTGTTCTTATCATCACCGCCACAGTCACAATCAAAGATACTGGCATTTACTGTGTTTGTGTTATGTAAGTGTGTTTGTGTTGCATCTGTATTTAGGTTACATAAGTGCAATTACCTGTTCTCCATTTACCGGATATATTTTGTGTGTGTTAGTAGGAACAATATACATAATGCACAGCGAGGCAGAACTGTGAAAACATACTGTACTGTCAGAGACGACAGTTTCAAAGGTTCAAGCTTTCATAAGAGTGAGAGGTGTTC
Organism: Oplegnathus fasciatus; assembly: GCA_003416845.1. Classification (NCBI taxonomy): domain Eukaryota; kingdom Metazoa; phylum Chordata; class Actinopteri; order Centrarchiformes; family Oplegnathidae; genus Oplegnathus; species Oplegnathus fasciatus. The sequence continues at coordinate 1,224,814 of NTHP01000015.1, forward strand.
CAGATATTCATGAACACAAAGGAGTGCTGCCGTCCATAATAAGCACACAAATAAAAAGATGCTAATTGAAAACTATTAAACAGAGTGAATGGGAGATATAAAGCATTCCTCTTTCATTTTTTGACACAAAGACTTCAAGTAAAATTAATATGCAGGATGATGTAGCTTTCATCTTTCTGTCAGTATCTTTCTAACTGCTAATGCACTGTTCGTTTATAAATATAAATCACATACTTTAACAGTATAATAGCACCATCCTGTTCAGCAAGCTTGTCCTGAAATATGTAGAGGAGAGAGATTCACTCATCCAGGGGTTATCAGATTCAGCCACTTCCCCTTCATCCCTCCCTCCAACGTTCACTTCCTGTCCAGCATTTTGTCCCTCCTATCATCTCCCTCATCAACACACATTCATGGCATGTAAGCGTGTAACCGGCTACATTCACATTGCAAGGCTTACAGGATAACTCTGCTTTCTTAGAGCTTGGATCTTATTTTCAAAGTTTTAGCTTGTTATAATAGTATACTCACCAAGTCAGCTGCTGTCGATCTGGAAATCACTCAAAAAACGATCAGATAGGTTTGAGATAAAACCTGAAGAAACAAAGACGAACTGTAAAATTATTATTGTAAAACCCAAACCTTCCATTGTAAACATCCATCACAACTTCCTGCTTCAACTCTGACCTGCAGTTTTACCTCCAAATAAAAGCATTAACATACAGTAATTTGGCCAAACTGTCGAATGTCTTGCTGTCAAGCCAACAGTCGTTTGACACTTAATGTTTTTCAAGAAAAATGCAGATGACACTAGACTAGAGGTCTTCATGTGTCCAAAATGTTGGCCCTGATCTGAAACTCACCTGTGGAGACCTACCTAGGCCCGACTCGAAATTATGATTATTATATACAAAAAATACAGACCTAATTCAAATAAACGGAACAGACATATTGACAAACAGACCTGAGACACGTATAATGAGACCCTACCTGCCCCCATTGGACCGACTCAGAGGTCTGAAACCAGTGTAGATGAAATAAACCCTCAATTCGTATTGAGTCACAGACGCTAGTAAAACAGCAGCTAGCCCGGAAGTGACGTCAGGACTTCAGGTCTCTAATGCAGATTTAGGGCCACATACTGTGTGAGAGTGGCCAAGATAAAGAATTTGAAAAGTTTCATTCATTGTGGATTTTTTACTTCTGTTCACAATGTCTTTAAAAAGCAGATCTGGTCACATATGAGGGATTAAATCTGATTTTAGTTTCTCAGCTGCAGTGTGAACATAGTCAGACAGTGTTCTCATCAACAGTGTCCTCTCGTCTTCATCGTCCTCTTGCTATGAATGTGTTTTCTTCACATGTTCAGTGCACATAATCATTCTAATATTTTATCAGACTTGTCTATTGCTTTGCTCTTTCACAGGGTAATTAGTTTAAGTGCTTCTATTCGTCTCTTGTCTCTGTTTTCCTTTCGTGTGCTTTTATGTCGTAAGTTTGAAAAGCCAAATAATGTCACTGTATCTTCATGCCTGTGTGATATCAGCTTAAAATGTTTATTTTGCTCTGTCTTTCTTTATATGCTTGTTTGCTCTATTTACGTGGGTGATGTTTGTGTATTGTGTGTGTGTGTGTGTGTGTATGCTTATCATTGCTTTTTCTCATCAGATCGCAACAAAGCGTGGCCAGGTGGGAACTGTCCCTATCTACCTTTTGCTTATTGACCCCCTTGTCCCTTTTTCCCCACATGTGAAATACAGAACGCTCCTCTTGTCAACTTTTCCAAACAAACTTTGTCGCCCTCCATCCCAAGGTGCTTGGGATATGACCATGATTTCCCTCCCTCCTTCCTCTCTTCCCTTTTAGAAAAGTAACCTCCTGTCCCAATATTGGGACATGCAGACAAAAAGACAATATTGGGAACTCCACCTCATAGCTTTCAGAAGACCAACATATAGCTGCTGACTCACTAGTATGAAAGCTAAAAAGTCCTTATCTATCGTTTCACCTTCATGTAACTCTCCTTTAATCCTGACTAAATTGGGTTTAATTGGTCAAATCACTAAGAGATTATAGCCTGCAGCTTTATTCACCGCCCTGCCCTCCACCTACGTCTCTCCTTCTTCATGGAGTGGACTTAGAGGGAAATCGATAAAGCTTCTCACCTATATTCACCTTGAGTGGCTATTTCATTAAAACGCAGGTGTTCCTTACAGCCTGTGCAGTCAGTGTATGCTTTCTCTCATAAAAAACATTCTGTTTTGTAAGGCTCATTGTTTCCTTTTTTGGCGGGTTTTTGGATTTTTTTAAAGAAGGGACGACAATTTATACCACTTTCACACATCCAAAAGACATTTTTTTTATCCTATTGTAGTAATTGTATATTTTTTTCTAAACAGCTGGAAGAAATTGCTGATCAGTAAAGGTCCTCTTGCAATGTTGACAGCTCAGAAAATGCTCCACGTAATAGAAAGTAATGACAATGGAAAAAAATGCAAATGAGCTGCTGATTATGCACCAGATCCTCAAAAAGA
>NTHP01000015.1:1229743-1246532 GCA_003416845.1 Oplegnathus fasciatus
ATTCTGATATGAGTTGGAGGATGGAAGGACAGAAAGAAGGAAAGAGTAAAGGGTGAAAATTAAAAAAGGGATGAAAGAAGTAAAAGAGAAAAACAGAAGAAATGAAAGAAAGAAAAGAATGGAGAAAGAGATGGATGGAAGGAGAGAAAGGAAGGAAGAAAGACAGAGAAGGCCAAAAGAAATAGATGAAAGGAAGAGACAGAAAGATGGAAGGACTGTAAGAAAGAAAGGCAAAAGAGAAGGATTGAGGAACAAAACAATGGCCAAAAGACAATCAAAGAAACAAAATGACAAGCAGAAGGAAAGAAAGAAAGAAAGAAGAAGAGATAACCTGAAGAAAAGTAAGTAAGAAAGGGCAGAAAGGAACATGTAACTACAGTTATCAGATAAATGTAATATGGTAAGAAGTACAATATTTCCTCTGAAATGTAGTGAAGGAACAATATCTCACATTTATACTTGAGTAAATGTACGGTGGTTACTCTGAACAAATGAATCCTCTTTTATTGTTGCATGTTTCTGTAGAATAACATGTACTCACATGCATGTACTCTACTAACAGAACAGAAACAGGTATTTCTCTGTGTACGGAATATACCTGATGTACTACGATCAGCTCTTGTTACTGGAGGATGGGATGAAAGCCTTGATTATGATTATCTGTTACACTACATCACCCAGACTAACTGTATTCTCAATCTGCACAGAGGGACCAAAGGCAAGGACATCAACACCATCAAGTCCCTGAGGGTCCTCCGAGTCCTGCGGCCACTCAAGACCATTAAACGGCTGCCTAAGCTGAAGGTACGGTAATCCAATCTGTCACCCACCTAGTCCATTCTGAGGAGAGAAACAAAAAGGTAGAACAGCTGAGGCCACAGCCAGTGTCAGTCACACACACTATCATGAGTCGAGTGCATTTACAGTACATCAAGGAGGAATGGATGTTTCTGATTTAAAACAGTTGTGCTTTTATCTCTAGCTCTAAATTAAAGATTTGAGCTGTTTGACCTTTGGGGCATTCTTGGTTGTGGAGGGACAGGAGAAGTTAAAGGCACATAAATTGAATTGAAAGTGACTGAAAATTGCTTCCTTTACTGAAGTAGCTCTGTGCAAGGAGGCTTATTGATAGCCTGCATTTCCCAGAAAACACACACTCCTCAAAAGACATGAGCACAGCAGGTAGATTGAGAAACTGTGTTTTGAGCATCAAACAGTCATACCCTGTGGGTTTGAAAGGTGGCTCTGAAAAGTTTCAGCTTATGACCACTGTTCCTCTTTGTCAGTCCAGTTTATGTTTGTTTAGGTGTCGTGATTTTTGATGCTGTTCCTAATATATTAAATAATTTTGTAGGGGGTTGTTTGAACCTGTAATTTGGACTTGATTGATAACTGCACCTGCAGTTTTGCAATCATTTGGCCTATTTGGAGCTCAGTTAGTCACAAAGGGCCGACTGTCATTCCTCTTTTATTGCTGACAAATTGGCATTCAGTTGAATATGACCCATCTTTGTTGTAATGTTTTGTAATCACGATTTAGTTACTGCAGAGGTGAAGTCCATTTCTGTCAGGTGTTTTCATTTATTTTGTTTTCCTCTTTACACAGAATATGTTCTGTCCATGTTCATGTTCAAAATTACTTACTGTACTTACAAGGAAGTGTAAAAAAAAAAAAGAAAATAATCTCTGCGACAATGTGAATGGCAAAAGAAACCTCACCAAAGGTGGTACACACGTTCCCGTTCACTGGGTGTACAGAACTCAAAATACTGTATTACAAATCTTCAGTATCCAAATATATTCATGGTGAACTGGTCATGTCAGCAGATCTGAGGATGGTATGTTGTGACTTGTGATTTTCACAACTGCGTATATAATTTTCATGTTACAAATTATTCTGGTGGCATAACATTGTGATACAACCACTGGGGGGCGCCAAAGTGGGAAATTTTTAAATTCTACATAGTGGCTTTATAATAAAGAATTTCAAGCATTGTGTAAAGTGTATAGAGTAAAGAATCTGTATTAATGGATTGTGACCCTCATCAAGGCAAGACCCTCAACTGTTTCCTCTGACGCAGAAATGACAGCTTCCCTCTGGTGCGTGAAGGCAGCTGATCATCCAAAAGTAATGGATCTGACAAAAGCTGAAAGATGTGATTGGAGTAATAGAAGTGAGATGATTGAGACAGAACCGAGCTGGCAGACAGACGCTCGTCCACAACTTCTCTCAGATACTTGGACAGAGTGGTTTGACGGACAGGCTGGTAGAGGAGGAGAGAAATATGCTCCGTCCTCGCTCTGGAGAAGAAAGCCTCGATGGCGATCATTCATGCAGCAGCGTATTCATTGGTTAGATTGCACACATGTCAGGATAGATAGACAAAGCACTTCATCTCACAGAGAGATCGCAGCACAAGCTGACAGAAGAAAATAGCTGGGGAGAGAGAGTGACAGGCAGGGGGACACAAAGACAGACTCAAAGGTGTGTTCATGTATTCAGTAAGCATCGATTTGGTAGTTTGCAGGTCATAAGACGTCTAGATATCTGGGTTAAAACAGTGCTGAATATGGTGAAAAGTGAGTTTTTCAACATCTAGGTTGGTTAACCATTATATCACCATATATCCATTTAAAGCAGATTCTAACTGTAAGTTGAAACATAGTCATTTAGTAACTGCTGTGGAAGTCCTTCAACCCAAACATCAAAATACATTGTTTCCCTTCCAAAATGACCCATGTGAGATCTTTCTGATCCGGTGCCCCTGTTGCCAAGACAACCTTGATTGCCAGTGCCTTCCAAGAGCTTGTGACCATTAAAAAACAATTCAGTTGTTTTCTGCTTTGCCACCTCTATCGTTAAAGGTTTGGCGAAGTATATGCAACAAATATATGACTGATAGGTCAATAGGGCTACAATAGGTCAAGTGATTTTTAAGCGTGCCCTCTGCTGGACCACAAGGCAGACTACTTCAGTAGTACAGCAACGGTCTGTTGCGCATATAGACTGTAATTTTTGTATTCACTACACTTCGAATATTAAATTTGTTCAATTCAAACAGAAGTTCGAATTTTGGATAAAGAGCGACAGCTCTTTGAATAATAGAACAGAAAATAATGACCCATTTATGGTTAACCTTCCTGGTAATGGAGTGAATGTACTGTACATCAATGCAGTCTCCAAAAAACTGTGTGTAGGTTTACTTGAATAGCTTACATTTACTGATCCGGGTGTGTGCATGTGTGTGTTTGTGTGTAAATATTTTCCAGGCGGTGTTCGACTGTGTTGTAAACTCTCTGAAGAACGTTCTTAACATCCTCATCGTCTATATGCTCTTCATGTTCATCTTCGCTGTCATCGCTGTGCAGCTTTTTAAGGGCAAATTCTTCTACTGCACCGATGAGTCTAAGGGCCTGGAGAAAGACTGCAGGTATATCGCCCAAACGTTCCCTCCTTCATGCCTGAGTGTCTTCTTAATAAAACCGTATTTTCAAAAATGTCTTAAATCATTCATTAAGGTAACTGACTTTTTATTGAGACTCATATCTCTGTATTTAGCCATGGTGGTGGGTAGTTTTTTCTCTTTGTCCTCTTTTGATTACTTTTCTTTTCACCTGATTCTGTCTCCCGTCTCTCTGTTAGGGGTCAGTTTCTGGACTACGACAGGGATGACGTGACAGCTCAACTCAGAGAGTGGAAGAAGTACGAGTTCCACTACGATAATGTCCTCTGGGCGTTCCTAACGCTCTTCACTGTCTCCACTGGAGAGGGCTGGCCAATGTAAGTCAGAACAAGCTCCATATCACATTTTTTGTAGCACCACTCATACATAAAATGTCACTTTGAGTCAGCTGTAGACACAGTGGTTTAGAAGCTGAATATGAAACTGATTAAGCAGATAGATACAGGGAATTAATTTGTTTAAAAAGTAAAGATGGCCACAATATATAGTTTAAGTTCAATATCAATGCTTGAGTATTTGAAGTATTGTTGAATTATTTACTCTTTTTCCTGTTAGAATTTCCTTCAGTGACTTGTCCTAAAGCGTACTCGGCACACCTGGAGGCTGATGGTACAGCGCAGATTAAACCCAACTGATTTCTCCCAGGCTTAATTACTGTTCCTTCTCTAAAGATGCAATCAAGGCTCATTGCATGGATAGCGTCAGTCTGCCATTCTGTGCCTGAGCTAAAGTACCACGGGCAGATTTGTCATCATCACCATCTCTGTCAAGGACCGTCGATGGCTGTTTGCTTATTTCATTCATTGTACTTTCCTGAAGATGAAAAGTAAATTATTAAACTCACTAAGCTTGTCATGATCATCTAAAATCACACACTCCTAAACAAGTAGTGACAACACAATAATAACGTGGCTCACAAATCAGCTTTACATTTAAATATAAAGTGTTTACCAGTTGTTTTGATTTGGCATACCTAAGAAATTATATCTATGATTCTCTGGTTTCTGCACCCCTAGTGACAAAACTATTATTTTTCTGTAATTAAAAGCATTCTAATTAAAGGTAACATGTTAATTAATCAACTAACAAAAACGCAAACCTAAAATTGTAATATACTGAGTTACTCAACTAAAAGAAACAAGAACAAAATGTGTAGTGAGCTGTTTGTGGGGATGAGTGGAGCTGATGTGACTGGACATGATTGATACCAGCTCCTAACACACCCACTGAGAATTTATGATTATAGATTCCTTCTGTGCCTCTGGCAATGAACACACCAAGGCCTAGGTCCAATATCCACCTTAATGCCACTTTCACGTCATTTGAGATGGATGGTAGAGGTGGGAAAGATTCCCATGTTTATAACTTGCAAGCATCCACATCATCAGGCAACTGAGGATGGCTGTATTACCGTAGAGTTGGTTAAAAAAATACTGTGCATTGGCAATATAGCACTATGTCCATTAAAGTTGGCTTTCATTACCTGGAATGACACACTTTGGCTGGTGTGAGGCATCCATGTTTATTGGGTTTTCAGGCTGCGCTGTATTATTAAAGGGGAACCTCATCAATTTTACACATCAAAGTCTGTTTACATGTGTTGGGGAGTACTACTGCATATGTGAAAAAAAGTTGTATTAAGCCTTTTGTGGCTCCATAGAGAGCTACGTGAAAGCTGATAAATTGCTTTAAGTGATGTCACTTGAGTCAGCATCAGTAACTGAAATAAATCTAGGGGTGTGGAGTTAGAAAGAAGTGAGCTTACCAGAACTTTGTAGCCCGTTCCTCATCTCTGCTTGAGGCTAATGGCTCGAGGCTACGTCAGCTGCTACTAGCATAACCCAAGTCTCCGACTGAACTGTTGGTGGCCGAGTTGCATTGTGGGTAATGTCAGCACCAGGTTTTTGCAAGGACAGATAATGTGTGGAATAGAAAAAGCAATATATCTGGTTCTGCTGCATCGATTTAGATCCTTTTATTTCCCTAACTGTCTGTCGTAAGTCTGACAGTGCCATACAGTAGGAGTGCACCTTTCAGAATAATCAGTGTTTCCCTGTCATACAGCTTGAATGATGACATGAACACTATTCACAAGTTTGAAACTGGTTACTATGGGCGTTTCCCATGTGACAGTATTGAAATCTCACAGCAGTGTATCTGATTTCACCTACATGATTAACGCGTGAAGTGAAAGAGGGTGCAACGGCTCCAAATGCTGTATTACAAGTGAGACAACACACGGGCAGACATATTTTCAGCAAAGTCACAGTGTTTGCCAGTTTTAAAATTAGAAACCATGAATAATATGAGTCGTCATCATCATCATCTAACAGGTCCTCCAAATTAAACAACAAAATATGTAGTTTTCTGATCTGATGCCCCAAATCGGCAGGAGATCAATTTTCAGCATCTTCCAAAACACAGAAACACAGAAACGACTTGGTTAGGTTTGCTTTCAAAAAGCTCATCAAGCACTTGCTGATTTCACAGCAGGAAAGTTGTGAGCCCTCATTAAGTTACTGGAGACACCTGTAATAATCTGTGAGTCTGTAAGGGCCACAAGTTCACCACCACATACTCTGTTCAAGGCGCCCAGGGCTCCTGACTGTGCCTTGACTCATTCATTCGGTTAGTCCTCTGTGAGGATTGTTAGAAACCTCTTCAGTTAGTTTGAGTGGATATTTTGACAAAGGTTCCTTTGATATTTCAAGACAGATTGATTTTCATAGTTATTTCATCAAGCTTGCTTGATTCCACTTCCAGGATTTATTTTAGGGAGTTACAGGGTAAAGCGGGGTAAAGGTAGAGGTGAGCTGATTTTCTGGTTCTCTTTAGATAAAAGTCATCTCAGAGATTTGGCATCAGATCTAATAGAAATATTAGTTTGGATCGCTCTGAAATAGATCTGCAATGATTAATTGTTTAGTCGACCAAAAGAAGATGTTTTTTAAGCAAACATTTGATGGTCCAAGGGTCTCAAATGTGAGAATTTGCTGCTATTCTTGGTCTTACATTATAGTAAATTGGTTTTTTTTTATTTTGGGGTTTTGGATTGTAAGACAAAACAAGCTGTATGAAGATGTCACCTTTTGGTCTAGTATATTGTGATCTGCATTTTTCCTTGTTGTCTGTGTTTCTATGTTTTATTGACCAAACAATTAATCAGTTAATCGACAGATTAATCAGTAATGAAAATAAGCGTTGCAGTCCTACTCTGGGCGTTGGGTGAAGGGACATCGAAACTCCGTCTGCGGTGTAGGGACCTGACAACTCTGCAATTGAGGGATTTAACATTGCGGAAAATGTATGGAAATGTGTTGAAATAGTTTGACAAGGCCGGACAAAGGGTGATGGCCTGAATTCATTGAATTCTACAGATATTTTACATTACTCGCGCTTTACAGTGATTTCTACGTGGGTGTTTGAATCTCTTGTCAGTCCATCTTTTCCTTCGTTTCAGGGTCCTGAAGCACTCTGTGGATGCCACTTATGAGGACCAGGGCCCCAACCCAGGCTTCCGCATGGAGACATCCATCTTTTATGTGGTCTACTTTGTGGTGTTCCCCTTCTTCTTTGTCAACATATTTGTGGCTTTGATCATCATCACCTTCCAGGAGCAGGGAGACAAGGCCATGTCGGAGTGTAGCCTGGAGAAGAATGAGGTGTGAGAGTGGTGGAAAGTGATGCACTTTCTTGTGTTTTCTCCTGGAAAACAATGACCCCCCTCCCCTACCCGCAACAACAACACACCCTGATTATTTCTGCAGAAGCACTAGTTTCTCAAAATGTCTCTTGCATCAAAAATGTTTTCTTCATTAGAAATCAGAGCGCATGCTGATCCACTTCTAAACATCACTTCCAGGCAAATTAGATCTAACATGACTTAAAATTCTCTCAAACAGAACAAAGTACTAAAAAAGAAAGCAGTGGGGTTTATCTTCTCAGCTCTCTTCATCTCCACTTCACAGGGACTTTGTTAAAATCATGCTGTTTGTTGTCTGGGAAGTTTGGCTAGTGATCAGAGAGCTTTAATTTGTAGTCTCATCTTTTAATATTACGAAATGCTTCGAAAAATCCTCTTGTGGCTTGCCAGCTGTCTTTCATGTTTTTAAATGTGATTTTCCAGCACTTTTCTCTTCTATGATGAAAGGTGTGAAGTTCCTGTATCAGAGAAGATTCATCTTGTTTTTGTTTTGTCTTTTCATCAAACAGAGGGCTTGTATTGACTTTGCCATCAACGCCAAGCCGCTGACGAGATACATGCCAGAGAACAAGCAGTCCTTCCAGTACAAGATGTGGAAATTCGTGGTGTCGCCTCCATTCGAGTACGCCATCATGACTTTAATCGCCCTCAACACAGTCGTGCTGATGATGAAGGTCAGTGATTCCTCCTGCTAACGAGGCAAAGCGCCAATCCCTCTCAGATACCTCTCAGCCAGAAAAAAAGTAGTGTATTGGCTCAGTGATACGTATTCGGCTCCCAGTATGATGCAGCACACTGTTGAAATATTAAAAAGGGTTGCAGATGCTGATTCCATAAATCTGTACCATTTAATCATTTAGTTCTTAATTTAGAGACGCAATTACAGCAACAACACTGGTCTGGCCTTGAGATTAAAAATTAAAAGTAAAAATCAAACACCACCACCAGCACACCCCTGTGACACTGCCAAACAGTGCTTGCTGCTCTCAGAGCGAAGTGCTCGTGTCTTGGCAGTTCCTTTGCTCATCTACGCAGAAGAGAAAATCTCTGAGGGATTGAAACAGCCAGTTTGGGTAATGCAGGCTGGTGCCAGAGAGGAGCTCTGTTCGCCTGCTGGTTGTGGTTTCATCTACATAATCTAACAATATTTCTCTTTGTCAGATTCTGACTCTAAAAATCTGAAAACTTATTTGAAGAAACAGTTTGAAAGACTGTTCAGATGTTGTTGTGCTGTGTAACTGTGATTTTACATACGTGTGGGGTTGCTTTTGTGGCTCATATCAGGTTCAAATCTAGATACAATTTAACACTTTAACATACACTTAGCCACTTTTGTGTTTCCAATAGCCAGATAAGAAATCCAATCCAGTACGTGCATTCGTTAATCTTAGCGTCTTAAATAAATCAAAACACAAACACTCAAAGAGAAGATGGCAGTACTGTCAACTGCCCTGCCTAGCCTAATGTTTCAGGATAACTTGTGCTAAGAAAAGGTTTACAGTAGCTAGGTACAGCAGCTAGCTAGCTATCAACTAACTAGCTTTTATCTAGGACTGTGATGGATTCATATATATTGTTAAAGGAAGAAAAAGCTTCTTTCTTCTTCTTAGCAACTTTTCACGTGGAAGAAAACTTGATGTCAGACGAGTGTCAAGTACCAAAAAGAAACATTATTTACTCAGAAGGGGGTAACTTCCTTTAAAGTCAATACAAACCATGTATTTAAGTGACTGGAGTCTTGCTCTATGAGTGTATCCTGTGCTGCCCCTGGTGGCCAGAAGTTATATTACTACACAATTACAATGATGCGTATTTCTTGTATCATATATTCAACCTTCTCCTCTCAACAAATTTTATAAGCGACTAAAATGTTGGGAATTCCCTCTGATAGCCCTCCAGGGCCGTGAAGTTTGTACAGCGGTCCTGGACGTAGGGCTAACAATGACCAGCAACCAACACGAACACACACAAGCACAGATAATTTCAGTGTCACAATCACCTGCCATTGTCGCGGCGGCAAGACACAGCACCTGCTGATACTTGAGATGATAGAAATGTATGTATGCAGCTAGGATTGACAAATGCATGTACACATTTTAAGCATCGTGCTAGAGTGCGTCTGAGCAATGTATGTAGTTTTCAGTGCCAGAAAGCTATCTGATCTGAAGGAAGTGGCTAAGTAAACAGTAAATGGGGGTAAAGGATGCAGCTTTTACACACTTATTTGTGGTTCTTCTTTCAAATCTTTCACCAAATATATTCAGTGTATGTTTTGTACCCTTTGTCCTCAGTTCTATGGCGCTCCGGACCTGTACGAGGCCATGCTGAAATATTTAAACATCGTTTTCACGGCCCTCTTCACACTGGAGTGCATCCTCAAGATTATTGCCTTCGGTCCACTGGTGAGCTGTCAAGACCATATGCTACGCTGTACTCTGCAAACACTAGACAATTATTCATTGTTGTTTCTGTTTACACACATGAGGGAAAATCTCTCTTTGGATATGCAAATCAGCCAGAAAAATCAGACTGAGGGTGACTTCTGCATCAAACCGCTCTCGCTGTGCTCAGTTAATTAGATGTTGTCCTTGTGAATGTTAAAACAACAATTTACAACAATTTTTTAAATCTGTGGTCTTTAGTGTCAGCATTTAGAGACTATTAGAGGCATTTCTAATGAAGAAAGTGATGCATAATCATACTTTGAGAAACATGGAAGGATGTTTGAAGGATTGCGATTTTGTTTGTGAAAAAGTAAATAAAAGGTTTAGCAGAGGATGTATGACATGTCACAAAGCAGTAAAAGTAAAAGGTGTAAAGTCTCAAATTCAGGAATGAGGAGGGTGAACTAGTAGCAAAAAGAAGGGATGAATGGAAGACTGTTTAAAAAGAATAAATCTCCCCCAACATGGGGCCGTCTAGCCTGCAGCGAGGCATTTCATCTCTGGCTCCGTTCCATTTACGAGGCCCATTTATTAAATAGCTTTTCTCACACACCACTTGCCTCCACCTGTTTAGCTGTTAAGCCCAGACGGATGGGCTCGCATCTGCTGGTATAAACACTCGGCTGCTGCATCTCTTCAGACTGCAGCTGCAGGGCATGGCAGCAGCCACTGGCCTCAGGAACTGGATGATTGACCAGTCTGAGGGGATCCAGGCTGTAGGCAGCAGCTCAGCAGTTAGTTTATGCAGGGGAGTGTGTCAGCATTTGCATGTATGTATGTGCGTTGTGTATGCACATATAGATTTGTGTGCCCGAGGGGATGTCTAGATTTTTGTGTGTTTTTGGACTGTTGGTTGGACAAAACAAAACACTGAAGATGTCATATTGGACTTGACATTTTATAGACCTAACTAATTAATCAATTAATTGGGAAAACAATCTAAAACAAAAACAAAATGAATAAATAATTACAGAAAATTGTTGCAGCCCTAGTTTGAACAGTTATCCCATTCTCTCATTATAAAAGGTATGAAAGCACAAAAAAATCCCAGAATTGTGCCAAAGAAGCTGAAGATTTTAAAGTTTGAATGAACTCTCTCTGTCAAGCCTAATCTCTCTATACCATCTTTGTCTTTTAGAACTACCTGAAAGCAGCCTGGAATGTGTTTGACTTTGTGACTGTGCTCGGAAGCATCACCGACATCTTGGTCACAGAGATTAAGGTAAGAGCTGCGGCGATCATGGGCTCCTCTGGGTGCCATTACACCAGTCTCTTGTGGGTCACTTCGTACATGAGTATCAGGATTCAGTGCGTGCTCACAGCTGCTGCAGAGTGGCACCATGGAAGGGCAGCATGCTGTGATACAGGAAGTAGATTTAGTCCAGTAAGGGGAACTGTGATAATTGAAAAGTAGAAGTTGATAAGTAGTTCATATGCAATAGTTCAATTACGTAGGGAATATAATTTACATTAGGTTGGCAAGTAATGATTATTTTCAATATCTCTGTCTCTCCACAATTTTTCTGATTGATTGATTGATGAATTTCTTCGTCTATGAAAAGCCAGAAAATAGTGAAAAATGCCCATCACAAGTTATCAGAGTCCAAGTTGACGTCTGACTCGTTGACTCAACAGTTTAAAACCAAAGATATTCAATTTACAATAATGTAAAAACAGAGAAAAGCAGCAAATTGTCATGATTGACTATTGATTATCAAAATTGTTGCAATGTCAGTTAACTAACTGACTAAACATTTAATTGACTATTTGTTTCAGTACTGATTTACATGCAATTGTGCACATTAAAGATGGGTCTTTTTTGCTTTTTTCAAACATTACCAATCTGAGCAAACCACTTCAGCTTCAAACTCATGAATGTAGAAATCATGCTTTGCTACTGTATGCTCTCACAGTCTCAGTCCTCAAATCAAAAGCTCAGCCAAGAAAACTGCAAGCAAAAAAATGAAATAATGAAAAATCAATACATATAAAATTGAAATCAGTACATAAAGCAAAGGTAGCCACAGGGCAACAGGAGGAGCGATACTGCTATTACAGTTTGGAGCATTTAGTTTCCTTTGTTGAATTACAATGCATGTGAAATGGACAAAAGTATTTGATTGTGGCGATGGAGGGCTGAGGCAGAGTACTGTTGCTATCTGTGTGGCAAAGTCGCTCTCTCTCTTTGTGTGACTTTCTTTTCATGTGATCATTAGTCTTCTTTTCTGTCTCTTCTCTCTCGCCTTCCCCTGTTTTTTTTCTCTTTTGCTGTTTCCATCTTCTGCTGTGTCTCTCCTGGCGCCTGTGCCCTCACTCTGCCCCTTCTGTCACATCTGACACCTCTAGACGGTAAGTGGCTTTTCTTGTTGGCCGCTGATTTTGTCAATTCCCCTGCCCATCAGTGTGTGTTGTTCTCTCCCACAGTCTGAGTTTAAAGTGTATACCTACTGAATCCTCAGTCTGACATGACTGAAAAGAAAAAGACCTATTAAACTGTTAGAAATGTGTGCTTTATCAGCAAAACAATCATCTACAGCAATTTCAGTTGCATGACATCTGACATTAAAATGTAGACTGAAAAAAAGTGTTTAATCTTGTAATCAACCACTGCATTTTCTGTGGTTTGCATCAAAGTCTTAAGTTAAGACAAGATCAGCACACTAGTTTGAAAAATAACTACGAAATCCTTGAAATTGGCTGGTTTGTATTGCAACTAGATTACATTCTCTCACCCCCTGGCATGTTTTGTGCTTGTTAAACAACATTTTAAGGCCCTAACAGTCTAAATCTTGTTAAGACTGACATTTTTCCAAGTGCAAGAACTTAACCCTTAAGGGAAAGCGAATGGAAACACACATTTTTATACAAATGATCCAGTCCTTGCTATCTGTGCTGCTTGGATTTAGGGAACCAAGGAGAGTCAGATGGACAAATCTGTGGTATTTTGGTCAAGTTTTGACTTGTGCCTGAAATTTTTATCATCATGCTAATTTATATTATCTCCCTGTTCAGTCCACTTTGATTTGCTGTGCAGATAATGATATGAGATCTATTAAAAGGGAGCATATGTAACTTTAGCTGTGTAGTGTAATTAACAGTAGCACAAGTAGAGAAAAGTCATAAAGAGTCAGTGAACTGTCTCAATAATGTCACTTCCACAGCAATATCTACATACAGTTTGCTAACATCAGCCACCATAAGCTACTGGTCATACCAGACCAAGTAAGGCTGTAGCAGCAAAACCCTTATGTTTTCAAACTTGAGCAATGGTGTGTTTTGTTGCTTATGAATTCTACTTTCAGTTTGTAAAATGAAGAATGTGTCAGTTTTTCTTTCAAGAGTTACAGAGTCTGGCTTTAAATCTTTTCATCCTGAGTATATTATAATTCTTCACAGAGTCTCTGTTTTCTCTCCCAGGACAAGCTGATCAACCTGAGTTTCCTGAGGCTGTTCAGAGCGGCTCGTCTCATCAAGCTACTGCGGCAGGGCTACACTATCCGCATCCTGCTGTGGACCTTTGTTCAGTCCTTCAAGGTGAGTAAACACACCCAGTGACCTAAACATGCAAACTAGCATTATGTGCCTCTGGACATGCATGTAAAACATGTAAGTAAACTTGTTTTATGCAGCACATTTCAAAACAAGTGTTTTACAGAGAGAAATGAAAAACATTCAGCCAGGAAAGACACAAGTGAATATGAATGCAGATACAGATTTATTTATAGCCGAATAAAATGATATCACATAAAATACAACAGCGGAATAGAGGGCTCAGCAGCAGGCAGAGGCATGCTGCAGACTTCTGTTAAAATCGAACTTAATAGCTCTCAGCAGACAGTAGTTCAGATTTTCACACAGTGCCGGTTTGCTCTCTAAATCCCCTGGGACAAGTTGAGTTAAATGTGGAGCGCCAGGCCGCAGCCAAGGGAATTTATAGCAGGTTTAATGTCAGTGGTGAGAGCTTTTAAGCCCAATGAAAATGGACAGTATCTACAGAGTGTTAAAAGGTGGCTATTTAATTACAACAAATGTTCGCCTCCTCCTCACAGCGATATAAATAGCTGGTTAAAAGAATCAACCATGCAGGTCAGGTAGACTACTCAAGTTCTTAAATAAGACTGTAAAATCTTACAAGGGCACTAGTCCTCTGTGGAGAATCAGATTTGTGAGTGTGTGTGCAGAGAAAGAGGGAGAGATCAAAAGAGAGGCTGTGCACTACTGTGTGAGAGAGAGAGGAATATATGTCTGAAAATTTGTTTTATCGTGTATGTGTTTGTGCTCTGAGTGTCTTTAACCTGCATCTGTGTTTGTTTTCAGGCTCTACCATATGTCTGCCTGCTCATTGCCATGCTGTTCTTCATCTATGCCATCATTGGAATGCAGGTGAGTTGTGACGTGACTAAAGAAAGTCATGATGTAATGATTCAGTGATAGATGCCTCCTAGAAAGTGAGGATTTCTCCTAAACCCAAAGTCCCTGCACACCCATAGTACCCCTCCACAGTTGTTTTGACCTATTTTGGCTAATTAAACCTCCTCTCAGAACTGTGTGGGTGTGCACACAGTGTGGATGTGGAATTTGGTGACCAGAGCGGCAGTCAAATAACCCAGAATAAGAACCATCCATCCATCCATCCATCCATTATCTATACCGCTTATCTTTAGAGGGTCGCGAGGCAGAATAAGAACCAGAGTTACTTTAATATTTGGGCAATAATGCATTACAACATGTCCTTAAACAAGAAAATGATGATGTAGAATAACAAGATACTTATCTGTTAATGAGTTTAATGTAGGCTTAGCACTGATTTATAATGGGGGATTTAATTGTTTGCTGAAATTTTGTTTCAGGTGTTTCAACAGACACCTGCTCACCAATGAGAAACGGCTGTACTGTGGCCATGGAATAAACTTTGATAAACAATTCTCAGAATACCAGAACTTTGTACCTTGAGAGGATAGTAGGATGTTTTGGGAAAATGTGATTATTTGCTTTCTTGCCAAGTGTTAGATGAGAAGATTGATTCTACTCTTGTATCGGTGTTTTAAATATAAAGCTACAACCAGGAAACAGGTAGTCTGGCTCTCTCCAAAGGTAAGAAAAATCTGCCTACCAGCACCTCTAAAGCTCACTAATTAACACGTTATATCTCGCTTGTTTAATCCGTATAAAAACCAAAGTGTAAAATTACTATTCGTAGTTTTACGGGGAGTTATGTGCTGGACTATTTCTTGGCCGGGAGTATTGACTTTCTGGAGTCTTATCGTCAAACTGAGGTTGCCAGGCAATCAGAGCTTTAGAGGTGGGTGGATATTTTTCACTTTGAACAGAGTCAGGCTAGCTGTTTCCCTACCTTAACCAGCTAGTGAGCTTAGCTAACTGCCTAGTAAGCTATGCTAAGCTTAGCTAACTGTGTCTGTTCTGGAAAAATGTACTTTTTAGTACAAAACTGTGTTCTTCTTGTACCTGCATTTCAGACTTTGTGGCGTAATGGTTGTGGCACAAGGACACTGTCACTGATCAGAGATTGGGCCTCACAGTGATCGTACATCCTCCTACAATGTGTTTTGTTTTTTTATTGGGCAACATATTATACCTGACTGTCATAATGCTGTCAGTGTATGGATGGGCTCAAATATCAGCCGGGGACACAAACTGAGACCCTCTCTCCTCTAGAGACAGATAAAGGAGGAGGACAATATAAGTTACATCTGTAAAATATCAATCCAACACAACAACCCTGCAATAAACACTACTGTGCCTTTATAAACCTCACGATGTTCAAATCTTTCGAGATTTTGCATTTATTGTGAGATGTTTTGTTTTGTGTCCTCCAGCAGAGCACCACATATATCTGCCTCTAACATTACAGTAGAGCTGATTCAACACATCTCTGACACAGTCTCAATGAAAATGTAATATCATACATTTCACAAACCAAGTATGTATTGCATGGCTACTGCCTTGGATTGCATAATATTGCACAGGTGTTTGATTTTCAAGTGGAATTTTTCTGTTTTTAGAGTTAGCTGACATAAAGGTTTACCTGCGATTGCTTCCTGTTATATACAGTGTAAGATTGTCATAGTGTTTATGCTGAAAAAGTCTGTTGCTGTTGTCGCACAGGGTCAAGTTGCTACATACATATTTGACAGGTGTCAGAGGTCCCCTGGACCCAGTAGCCAGTGTTTATTGGCCAGCAGGATGGACACGCCGAGGGGCAAATAAATATTTAAAAAGAGAGATGATGTGCAAAATCCAGATGGGGGTCAGGAAGTGGAAAGCAGAATGGACGACATGAAGGAAAGCCCGTACTGTGCTAGCTTAGACGATGTTAAAATACTTTACCTTTGACAAAGTGGTCACTGCACACACGAGCATTATCAGACTCCGCTCCTCCCAACTGCATCACTTCCTGACCCCCATCTGCAATTGTTGCCACATCAACGCAGTGACATGACGTCATATGCAAACAACCTATTAAAGGCATAACGACATTCAAAGTTGGCCCCTGCTCCCCAGCTCAAAGCGTACATGCTTCTGGTGGTCCCACGTGCTTACGATCTGGTAACTGGTCGCTGCGTTTTTATAGAGTCCTGCACCTCACACCCTGCACGCTGTTATTGGCTGGGGGCTACACACCACTGCCCAAAAGTTGATGCCCAGAAACGTCCTGAGCACAGCAAAATAAGAAAATACCGGCAGAGGGCAGGGTCTCTGCAGATACAGACACTGCCACACACTTCTAGTGGGTCATAAGTGACAGTAATCTCTCAAGAAAATGTGTTCACATAGGACTCCATTAGTCAAAGTAAGAAGCGGATTGAGAAGGCCTTTAAAGACGTGGGTATGGGCCGTGTTTGGGTCTCAGTTTGAGGGCAGAACTCTGCTGTATAAGGCTTTAAATTGTGGGGTTTGCATTCAATAAACACCACCTGCTCTCCTGCTGCCTCAGGTGTTTGGAAACATTGAGCTGATTGAGGAGAACGCAATAAATCACCACAACAACTTCCAGACCTTTTTCCAGGCCTTGACCCTTCTCTTCAGGTAATCCTGCTTCCATATTCTAAAAATTCTGCTTCCACAAACAATCTAGTACCTACTGATAACACTAAGCCCTGCTCCTGTCACTTTTGAGCAGTGTTTACATTCACTTTGTGTGTGTGTGTGTGTGTGTG
>NTHP01000015.1:1246704-1300713 GCA_003416845.1 Oplegnathus fasciatus
TGTGTGTGTTGCAGGAGTGCGACAGGCGAGGCGTGGCATGAGATCATGTTAGCGTGTCTCAGCAACCGGCCGTGTGATAAGCTCTCAGGAAATACGGGGAAGGAGTGTGGAAGTGACTTTGCCTACTTCTACTTTGTCTCCTTCATCTTCCTCTGCTCCTTCCTGGTCAGTATGAAGGACAACAGAGGGCCGTCCCTTCTGGCCTCACACTGTGTGTAGCCTATTAACTATTAGTTGGAACTTCGGTGAACTTTGTCAAACTTAGATCATTGTAACTGATGCTCATCATTTTTGTTTTTAGTGATCAAAAAATACCCTGATTTTTTTAAAAAGAGCAGATTGGTTTAAACATATTTTCACCCAGATCTTATGCTTCCATGAACCCAAACGTTGTCATGTTTCCTGCTGTGAGAAGACCCTGTTTACAGTTTAGAGTAAACAAAGTCTTCTTGCAGCAAGCTCAACTCAGAAAATGCAGACAGTTACAGAAAGTAAAGAGAAAGATAGGAAGAAAATGCGAATGGGCTGCTGGTTATGTGAGAAAATACCTTCAAGTAACAGTAAACAGTTAAATTGCAGAAGGTATTTTTTGATTTTCAACTAGATTTTTGTATTAGTAATTTTTTTAATACAATTTTACATTTTTTAAATAATCAAAATAAACACATACATTCATGGACTGGTTTTTAATCAAACCCCAAAAATAAAGAAAAACAGCGAGCCCTAATTGTTGCCTACAATAGCAAAGTGATGTCGCCTATGCAGTTGCAAGCGCAGTCCATTCTTAAAAGATACATGTTACATGTAGGAAATTAACCTAAAAGTTCAGGGTTTGCAAAATGGTCAGCAGTAAAAATATACAGTATATACGTATATAGTATATATAAAATATAGTTTGCAGTTTTTGTGCTAAAAGCATGCAAAAACACCAAGATAGTCCTTTGAGTATACAAACAATACTAAGATATACTGACAATACATAACCTAAATAATTTGAAGTATTAGATAATAGGAATAGGAAACATATTCTGTAATTTTAGTGTAGAAACAAATATTTATATTCCGTATTCATTTATTTTACACACTTGTGTTTTCCTTTACTAGATGTTGAACCTGTTTGTCGCTGTCATCATGGACAACTTTGAGTATCTGACCAGGGACGCCTCCATCCTGGGGCCTCATCACCTTGATGAATTCATCCGTGTGTGGGCAGAGTATGACCCTGCCGCCTGGTAAGTGCTTCTGCTGATCTCTGACCTGTTCAGCTACAGTATAGTCCCCAGTTTAGCCAGTGTCAAAGAGGAGGGGGTTTGGAAGGGTTTGGAAGAGAGGTAAGCTAGGAGACAGGAAACTGTAAGAATGGCTTCTGAGTTCCAGCAGGATGACTCTGTGACGTGGAATCCCATCTTAGCAGCAGCGGGTGAATGACATTAAGCCTGAGCCCGGAGTTGGCTGAGGCTGGTGACGAGCCCCCTGTCGGCCGGACTGATGCATGTAAATCCAGCGTTCCGCTTGGCGTCCACTCAGCCCTCTTTGCCGCTAAGCCGGCTAGCTCCAAAAGCTCCTCAGTCTGTCACTGTGGTGAAGAGAAACCATTTCTACCCCTCCAAACGGGGGAATACAGGTTTATGTCAGTACCCTCTCTGCCCCTTGCACCGACACTGTTTAACTTGACTAAAGCACAATACAAGTTCTGAGGGAGACAGTGTGAGGCGTAATCTGTCTCAGATTACGTAAGGCTCATTACATTTTAAAGATGGTTTCACAGGAGCCTTGTCAGTGAGTCAGGACTCCAGGAGAGGTGTGAGATGTGAAATATGAAATTGCCATCTCCTGACAGACATTACGGGGGAGGAATTATTATTTATTCCTTTGAATATAAATTAGCTGCTCACAGAGAAGTGCCTGCAGTAACATTCAGTATATTTTCAACTGCCTTTTAACTCATTTTATGTCAGGTTGCAGCAGGGAGTATATTTAAAGCTCATCGTTTTCAGTTTTTATTAGTTTCCACTGTTTTTTTTAAAAAGGAGCAGATTGGTTTAAACTGATTTCACCATTTTATGTCCCTTGCAGATCTAAAAGTTGTTGCGGTTTCTGCTGCATGAAGAAAATGACCACTTTAGTTCACAGTAAACACAGGGCCGTAGCCATTTCCTTGTTTTTTTCTGGGAATTTTAAGGGGAAGTTTACATTCTACAATCAAAACCTACACATGGTGGTTATTTAAAATTCTGATTTGAGTATTTTTAGACTTAATATACTTAACATTGACTACTTGAAGGTGAACAAAAGTATTCCTCCACAAGAATGTTATTTCTGACAGTGTTTCAAACTGTATTTGGTCCTTTAAACTGGGGGAAAAGAAAAAAAATATGAAAAATCCAAATAATGAAAATATTTTTGAGCAAAAGAAAATAGAAAAAGTGGGGAAAACGCAGAGAAAACAAAGAAGAGCCTAGATTAAGTGCCAGACCCTATAAAAATATTTTAGCTTTTAATACGAACACAAACAAATTCACAGATTTAGTCAGAAAAATAAAAACTGAAACAAAAGAGCCCTGATTATATTGCATTCTTTATGCTGGCGCTTCTTGGGTAATTACCTAAATGTTAATGCCCACTAACTGATAGATGTAAGGAAATAACCTGTGACCTAACCTCTTGAACATGTCTTATCTTTTTCAGCGGGAGGATATGCTATCAGGATATGTACAAATTGTTGCGTTTTATCTCGCCTCCCCTGGGCCTGGGGAAGAAGTGCCCTAACAGGGTGGCCTATAAGGTTTGCACTCCCACACAGTCCTTTTGTTTTCAAAGGGATGTGATGGTTTCGGACTGTGAATGTCTGTTCTCATTCCCTGCGGTGCCAGAGAATGACCCAGCCACACATGCATACAAACATGCATCGATCCTCCACTAACCAGCTGGCAGGTAACCATGGCGAGTGCAGGAAACAATGCCGCAAGTCAGGCTCAAACAAAAGGCATCAGATGCAATGTCTGAGATATTTTCCTGCATCTAAACACAGGAGTGAAAGAAGAGTGGGTAGTGAAGAGAGAGCATTGTGTGCTTTGTTTCCACTTTGGTTACTGCTAATGTCTCTTAGCATGCTGAAACAGAGGGCATCTTAAAGGTATACTCAACTGAAAATCTATCTTTCGACTCTGAAATAATAACCCCCTTGAAAGGTGGCTCTGGAAAGTTTGTAGCTGCTCCTTTGAGAAGGACAATTGCTGTAGTCAGCTTGGATTATAATGGGTTCCAGTGACCCAGAGTCATAGCAAAAAAGAAAGAAACATCAAAACATCCCCCAAAAATTGCAGCACAATCCACTTATCCCCTCTTGATCCACATGTTCAGTATGTTCCAAAAACGTCCTTACTGAACTGTGTAACAAAGAATAACAGTGATGGAAGGACATAATAGAACTTGTCCAGGACTTTTTCTTTGGATGTATTAAAGGGGAACTCTTTGTATAAAGCCTTCTGGGGCTCCAGAGGGAGCTGTGTGAAATCTGATAAATTGTCTCAAGTGATGTCACAGCTACAGTAGCCACTACTTGCGTCACACACCTGAATCTCCGACCAAGCTGTTGGCAGTTGAGTTGCATTGTGGATAATGTAGGTATGTCAGGTTTTGACAGGGAAGAAAAATATGTGCAATAAAAAGATGATACCTCTGGTTCTGCAGCATCAATTTTGATGCTTTTTAAAACTGTCCATTGTGAGTTTGTCCAATTTATAGGAGTGCAATGTGGGGTACTTTTTTAAAAGAACTGAATATTGTGTTCTAGGACGGCGTCCAATTCATTCCAATGAAAGTTGCTCACCAGGTGTATACATCGAAAAAGTTTAATTTTGGGCCCGTGACACATGAACATTGGTGTCTTTCTCTGGCTGAGACTCCCAAAAGCCATTTGTAGTGTGTGTGACTTTCAGTTATTTTTTAACGAAGTCTGTCCAAAATTCTTATAGTTTCTCAACAACAGAGCTGAATGCACTACTTCCACGTCATGCCATTGCCTCAGATTAGCTCTGCAAGTCTGCTGCATAGCAATTTTTATGGAACATAGCAAATATAACGGTCTTTGGCAGAGATGGGGATTATGTTGCAGGAGTGGTTCAAGAAGTTTCTATGGACGTTTTGATATTTTTTATGTCTGACTGGTTGCCGTTGGAAACCATTGTGAATACTTTGAATCCAAGCTACAAACTTTTCAGAGCCACCTTTCAAGCCTACAGGTGGTGAATGTTTGACACTCAAAAGACAGATTTTCAGTGGAGTAAGCCTTTAACATAAAATGCACTCTCATTCCCAAATGCATATCTTCCACCAGGATCCCTCCATCCAGCATCTCTGCACAGGGATTCCTCCGGAGCATCCTCCCCTCCTTCCTCCTCTGGGATCCATTCCTGGATCCTTAAATCCAACTAGGACACCATTCCAGATCATGATATCCTGGAAATCTTATTAACAAGGATTTCTGTTTTTTCCTCTTTTTCCCCCTCCCATTCTCTCCTTTGGATTTTTCCACTTTCTGTTGTGATGTAACTCCCCCTTCCCCTTTTAATCCCAACACCTCCTCACCTGGGAAATCTTCATTCCTCCTTCCATGGCCTCCTACTGTACCGTCTTTCCCCCGGGAAGCGGCCGCATGAGTTACCGCGATATGTACGAGATGCTTCGCGACATGTCCCCCCCACTAGGTTTGGGAAAGAAATGTCCCCCCCGAGTCGCCTATAAGGTAGAATTACTCCTTCCTCCTCCATTCCTCTCCCTCCTGCAGTCACTGCTGGTTCCCTGCTTCCACCTGTCAAAACATCTTCAGGCTTCTGTCAGTGTGTCGCAGTCAGTATCTTCTGGCCTGCCATTGTGTTGTTCTTTCTGTTCATCTGTGAAGTTCTGTGGCCTTGTCCTGCTCTGTGAGGGTTTGCTGTACACTCTGTTCATCTACTGGAGGGCCATGTAACACTGATAAATAAAAATAGATCAGAGAATTAACTCTGCAGCTCTACTGAGCTTTTTAGTCTCTTTTAGCTCATAGTTTTGGTCTTGCGGCAGTCTCTGTGACACCCACTGTACCTGCTGAGCACCAAACAACAGACAGACAAAGTTAGCCTGTAAATATTCTCATTCATCCAGGTCATAGTTATCTCAAGGAAATTGAATCAAACGCAACTGGATTTTTGGTTTTGTCTGTGAAGATGTTTCACCTCTCATCCAAGAGGCTTCATCAGTTTGTGCTCGTTTGACCAGGCTAGACTGGTCCAGTCTAGCCTGGTCAAACAAGCAACAAGAAAGACACCACAAAAACAAAAGCCGAGTTCGATTCAATTTCCTTGAGACAGACAAAGTTAGAGACTAGCTGGAGAAGAAAGCAGAACATCTAGCAGCTAAAGAGCCAAATATTTTTCTCAGGAGTTGGTGGAGACCTGGCCCCATTTATGACTTCAGGAGCGTACGTTACTCTGTGATTTGTTCATATACTGTAGTGGTCCCAATGCAAACCTTAGGGGTAAAAATCTTTATTTTTGTACCTGCTATCCAGCACCAGGTTGCATCTTCCAATGTTTTCTGTGATCTCACAGGTGTCTACAGTCCGCCTGAAATGATCAAATATTTGCCCGGGGCGAAACCAATGTTTCCACAGACTGTGCCAGGCACTGTTCTGGCCTGCCATAGGCTCATGCAGTGGACTGCCAAAGAGCAGAGTGGATTTAAAGCATTCGTCTTACAGCAGATAATTATTATTATTATTCTGGGCAGACTGTAGACATCTGTGAGATCAAGAAAATGTCTTTGAAGATGCTGGCCGCTGGATAACTGGTACAAAAATAGCGTTTTGATTTCCTGCCACGCTACGGGCAGAGCTGTAGGGATGGCAACGTCTGGATAAATTGCCATGAAATTTTGTACAGACAAGGATGAATGCTACTGATTTTGGTGATCCCCTGAATGAGAGTCTCAACAACTATTTAATGGACTGCCATGGTATTTGGTACAGACATTCATGTTCCCCTCAGGATGAATTGTAATAACTTTGTTGATCCCTTAACTTGTCAAGGCGCCATTATGAGGTCAAGATTTGACTTTGCTTTAGCATGTTAGCATTCTGATGTTAGCATTTAGCTAAAAGAACTGCCGCACCTAAGTATAGCCTAGCATGGCTGTATTCTTGTTTCCCCTAAGGTCTGCGTCAGGAACACCATGTTAACCGAATCATGGAGTAACATACGAAATGCTGAAGTCGCAAATGGGGCTAGCGAAGACCAAAATCAGAGTTAAAAAAAGAATGAATGTTGGACGGATTTATAAGGTGGAATAGAAATTCAACCTCAAATAAAAGTTGCTCTGTGCCTGCTGCCGCCTATTGGCCAAAAATGCATTACGACAGCCACACCAGGATCTCTCAAAAACTTGTTTACAGATTTCAAAATTAGGTGTAAGGTTTGCCTAAGGAACAAATATAATCCCACGATTATATGTAAGGCTTGTATACTTGTAAAGTGGGAGTCAAGTATACAGCTCAGCAATCCTCAGGTAGTCCCTGTGGGAACTGCTTACCTCTTAGCATGCAGACTTAATGTGAGTGGTTCCAGTGCATGCACAGCTGTCGAAATGAATCACATTTAAAGCAGCCCTGCCCTTGCCCCAGTTAAAAATGTCTGGGTCTGACGTGGGTCTCCAAATATAACTCTTACTTTTGTGAATCGACAGAGAAAGACATGAACAAAGACATAGAGAGAGCAGCAGTGTACTTGAGAGCAAGGCTAGTGTTTTTTTCCCCATCTCTATTTTTCCATTTTTTTCCCCTCCTACTACTTTGCAGTTGATCACGCTCCTTGTTAACCTCCCTTCCTAATGAACACATCTTCCCCCGACAGTCACAATTGTCCCTGTTACCCTCTCGTTTCCAGTTTTATGTTCTGTCTTCAGGCTAAGCTTCACTCTCTCTTTTGGATGATCTTTCTTTCACCTTCTCTAGGGATTTGTATCCTCCCTTCTCCTTGCTCTAACTTCACTGTGTGTACCTGTGTGTGTGCATGCAAGTCTTTGTCTGCAAGCATGTGTCCTCTGCATATATGGCTTTTGATTATGTGCTTTATTTGTCTGATGCTCAGACTTAACATGCGTAGATGCTTTCCAGTTGAGGCACTCCCTCCTCCTCCTCCTCCTGTTCCTTGCCTCTCATCTCTCCATCTCTTCATCTGTATTGTTATGCTCCCAGAGTGAATATACTTTCTCTTTTTCCTTATCTCGGCTTGAAGAAAATCGTAACCATCAGCTACAGTTTTCCTTTTTTCATAAATGTTTCTGATATTTCTAGGACATGCCTCTACCACCACCCCCCATCCTCACTTTCAATGTGGTGTACTAATTCAAACATGCATGTGTGAATGATTGATCCAGAAGCCTTGAATGGTGTGGATTTATGCTGATCAGTTTCTACTTTTTACAATTAATGCCTGATGAATTTTAAGTTTCATAACCTACAGTACTGTAGAAATACTGATAAATAAATAAATAAATAGTAATAATAGAGCCTCTGTGCTGCCTAGTAATTGTTACTAATAATTACTAGATTTCAGTACTAAACAGTACACTGTGTAGGGCTGACATTAACTGTTTTAACCTTCTTTTAAATTCATCATTTGGTCTATAAAATGTCAGAAAATAGTGGAAATGGAGCTCAGGGTGACATAAAATAGCTTGTTTTGCCCAACCAACTGTCCAAAACTTAAAGATAATCAATTTATAATGATATAAACAGAAACAAAGCAGCAAATCCCATCGGAGGATCTACAACCTGCAAATGTTTGGTATTTTTGCTTGATGGATGAATGACTAAAACTTTTAATCTTTGTCAAAATTGTTGTCAATTAGTTTGAATCAACTTATACTTTCACAAAGTTTTCTAAAACCAAATCAGATTAAATTTTTCTTGATTGTAGTACAGCGACTTATTCTTTCTTGTTTCAAGTCACAGACACTTATGTCACTTATGACACTTATTTGATGTTATCAAAATAATTGGAACTGGCTTTGACAGTGTTTCCTTGCCGGGACACAACACTACCAATACACCTGCGCACGAAAGCCATGCTTAAGATACCCATTTTGTCTAACTCAGACTGATCAAGTCTTATATTAGCTTCAGCTGAACTTTAAAATTAATTTTTGCACCTAGCAAGGACTGTGGATTTTGAGCCCCAACTTTTACAGTGTAGTCACAGTACAGTGGGATTATCTTTGTGGCCAGTATGGAGAGAATGAATTATTACAGCAACCAGTAACTCTTTCAGTATACATATGGTATTTCAGTATTGTATTAAGATAGACTTGAAAGAATGTGAGCTAATCTTCTGCAGTGTCTTACGTTCAGTAACAGTTTGATGGATGGTTGTGTCAGACTCTCATGTTGTTCAGAATGAAGGCATGCTGCTGCATGTTCCCAGCAGCAGAGAGATTAGCATGTTCACAGAGCTCACAGTGCTAAACTTAACACATTAATCTAAAATATTTTAGCTTTTTGCAGAAGTGTACTATGCTTCTGGCAGATTTGCAATAGTTTCATAGCAACAGCAGCAGCCATAAACAGCACAGAGCTCCCTGCATTCATCTGTGTGTATGATGGGCGCACAGGCTGAGGCCTTCACATGGACTGAAACGGGTAATTGACTAATCGAGTAATAGTTTGACAGAAAATGAATTGACAACAATATTCCTAATTGATTAAATCATTTGCTGGTTGCAACTTCCCAAATGTGAGGATTTGATATCTTTCTCTGTTTCATTGTACATTCGATATCTTTGGATTTTGGCCAAAACAAAACACCTGAAAATTGTGATGGGCATCATTCACTATTTTCTGATAATAAATAAATAGATAAATAATCGACAGATTAATCGTTAATGAAGATCATTAATTGCAGCCGTAACATGTAACTGTGGAGGTTCTTCACCAGTTATTTTACTGGAAAAGCTCCTGTGTATGCTGGACTGAAACAGTACAAAAAATATTTGTTATTATTATTTATTATTTGGAAACATAAACTCAGGGTGGACAAACTAAAAAAACTGTTCACCTGGAGGAGAACCAGACTTTTTGTACGAAGCTTAAGTTTGAGACAACAATCCTTTAATTTGACATCTGTAAACCAGCCTCCTTTCCCTGAGCTGTTGATTGTTTGTTCCTGGTTCATGGCCCCTCCTCTTTGCTTCCATTCCTCTCAGCGATTGGTGAAGATGAACATGCCCATTGCGGATGACAACACGGTGCAGTTCACCTCCACGCTGATGGCCCTGATCCGCACGGCCCTGGAGATTAAACTGGCATCTGGTGAGAGACTAAAACTACAAAATCCAGAATCCCTTGCGGCCAGGCTGACGGCCGATGATGTTAATGTGAATAGCGGTGATTGCTCTGGTGCAGATTTGATGTGACATGTTTGTGGGCGCGTCCCCAGGGGTCCTGGCGCAGCGTTTGTGTGATGCTGACCTGAAGAGGGAGATAAACCGAGTCTGGCCTAACCTGTCCCAGAAGACTGTCGACCTGCTGGTGACGCCACATAAATGTGAGCCACAGTTCTGTTTGGGTTCTACTGGGCTGGGAAATCCAGTTGTTTGCTTGTCACTTGACTTCTCCCTGTTTGTTTTTCAAATTTCATCTTTTAAAATGTTTTTCATTTCCTCTTTCTTCTTTATATGGCTGTGCACTGCAAAGATCTCCCTCCTATGATAGTCATTTTGGTCTGTTTTGTCTTATTTTCCTAAAAAAACCCAACTAAAAACATCTGTACTGTGGTGAGATAATTTTAGCCTGTTTCCAGTCCAAATTAAGATGTTTCAAATTTCACTTTTTCTTGATTCCAGTTCATTGATCTGTCTTATTCTGTCTTCTTTTAAGATACTGACACTCAATTATAGATATTTCTTGAAACAGTTTGATGTGTATTAGAGCAGTGATCATACAGTACTGACATATTTTTAACTTGTTTAACGCAGAAGAGTTGTATGATGCAATACAAGATGGAAACTGTCTTTTTTTTCGAGCCCTAAAGGTTGGTTTTTAATACAAATCAACACATTTCACTTATTTTCTAGAAGATTCTAGATAAGTATCAGTTTTCTTGATGTTATCGCATTGATATGCATTATTCTGTTTTCTTTCAAGATACTGACCCATATACAGTATATAGAATATTCAAGAAAGCCCCTTGAAAGCAACACTTTGATGGTTCAGTAATAGACAAGCAATAATAGACACACATTACTTGACAGGATGCAGGTTGTTTACAGCGTGGCCCTTTGCATACTGTTTTTCTGGTAAACATGACAGTACAGCGCAGAAACCCACACTGACCAGATCCATACTGTACATGTCCCCCTCTCTGAATACTTTGTTGCTCATGTGGCGCCATCTACTGCCCACATGGAGGAACTGTCTCTCACTCTGCTCTCTCTCCTCCTCCAGACAACGAGCTGACTGTGGGGAAAGTCTATGCGGCTCTAATGATCTTTGACTACTATAAGCAGAATCGTGCCAAGAGACTACAGCAGCAGAATTCTTCAGGGGGACCTCAGGTATCACATTTTATAAAACAATGTCCATGTAAAGAGCTTAGAGGTGGTTTAGGCATTATTTTTGT
The DNA here is from genome assembly GCA_003416845.1 of Oplegnathus fasciatus. Classification (NCBI taxonomy): domain Eukaryota; kingdom Metazoa; phylum Chordata; class Actinopteri; order Centrarchiformes; family Oplegnathidae; genus Oplegnathus; species Oplegnathus fasciatus. Next base: position 1,257,357 of record NTHP01000015.1, read on the forward strand.
ATTTAATCAAATTGTCAATGTCAATGTAATGACTCCATGTATGACATTTGCTGTCGATCTGTCCTGCAGAGTAAACTGGGGGCGTTGTTCCGTCCTGTGCTGCCCCTCACTCATATCCTGGAAGTAGAGCCACCGATCTCCAGCCCCAAACACCCCTTCCCACCCCTGCATGAGCCAGAAGCAAAGCTAGAGGCACTGCCCACCACCACCACCACCGCTACCACCTCGGTTAACAGGGACACAATGTAAGTGACTGTCTTCTCTGTCATATACAGGATGAACATAACATGTCCACAACACAGGTGGAGCTGTTATTTAATTGATATTGTAATATTACTGTACTAGAAGTACTAGACAATATGTTCTGTAATATTTGAGTGGAATAATCCGATCCATCCATCCATTAGCTATACCCACTTACCCTTTAGAGGGTCGCGGTGGGGCTGGGGGACTGCTCTGACAGAGCACTGAAGCTGCTGCTGCTGCTAATGTGTCTTTGAATTGATTTGCATACGGTACGGAAATGAATGGATACCAATGTCTGTCTATGAACCGTAAAATGTTTCCTATTTTTGCTTGAAAAATTACTTAAATGATTGATTATTAAAATGGTTGCCTCAAATAGTTAATTTTCTGTCAATTGACTAATCAATTAATTGACTAATTGTTGCAGCTCTAAAAAACACAGACATATGGTTCTGTAAGGAAAAACACTCAAATGTTATGCAATCACACACAATGCAAGGTTATTCCAAAAATGTCTTTCCTCAGCTTATATCTTATCCTACAACACTGATTAGCTGCCAATATTACAGTCAGAGCTCTTGTGTGTTTGTATATAGACTAAACCAGAGGAGTGCCATAAAACATTCCCAGTCCGGAGATGTTTCTCAGGCAGCACAGAGGCCCAAAGGCCGAAGGAAACTGCAGAGAGGCCAGTCAGAGGACGTGCCATATTCCACCAGACCTCAGGTACACACGACACCAGGAAAACTCATCTATATGTTATTTTATATTCTAACTTTCCATGAAGTCTGTGTCATCTGTGTTGCCTCCATACATACTACCTCTTCTTTTTCTTTCAGGAATTGGTTGAACTGAAGCAGGTGGAAAACATTTCAGACACAGAGGGTTATCCAAGCCTGGAAGGGCACTGCAGAGCAGCTTCTCTGCCCCGACTCAATGCTGAGTACTACGTAAGCTCTTCAGTGCTCATGATGCTATGCCTCTCGTTGTAGTGCTCACAGAAAAGATCTCTTTGGCTCATTCACAGTTGTTTTGTTTGAGCTGTGATAATATCAGGTTTGGAAAAGGCAGACACTGTGGATAGATTTTTCTTGATGAAATAACCAAACAATGGCTTCTGCAACATAAAAGGAAATACAAAATAATAAAATGCCTGCCTCAGGTGGCTGAGGTAGATTGACATAGACAAGGGCTGAAAAAGGCTGGTGCAAAGCTGAGTGATAGCCGGTTAGTGAAAGCAGCCGTGAGCTAACAGAAGCAGAGTCGCTCTCAGTCAGTTCACATCAGTTCATCCCGCTGACCCCGACCTCGCCAGTCTGACAATTTCACATTTTTTACAGAGGAGGAAATTCAGGATAGAGATGGACTCAGCAAAGTGGACCACTTATATCTGAAAGTTGTTGTTACTGCAGATAAATTATCTGTGACAATGAAAAGCTGCTGGCTGCTTTGTTTTCTCTACAATGCCCCACTTTGATTATGACTGGTTATTACCAACTTATTTATTATTACCAGAAACACACGCAAAATCTCTCCCTCCGTCCAGGTGGTGCCACACCACTAATGTCATATGCTGATTAAACATTGTGCCAATTTTTTACTAATTACAAAAGAAGGCAGGAATATTGAATATTTGGATATTGAATGACCAGTTGAGCTGCAGTGACTGTTCTTGACTTATGACAAAGAAACATTTTGTCCTCCAAAGAAAAAGATAAACTGTATATTTTGCAGAAAAGTCTACTAGATGAGCCTGTAAGTCTCAATAATTAAACCCAGCCTCAGTGCTGTTTTACTATCTTCAGATTGATATTTTTGTTAAAGCAATAGTTCAACATTATGGGAAATACGCTTATTTCCTGTCTTTCCGAGAGTTACATTAGAAGATCGATACCATACTCATACTTACTACGCTTTAAGTATGGAGCTAGAGCCGGGAAGCAATTAGCCTAAATTACCAAAAGAAATAGCAATAGTTATGGCACTTAACTCCCCCTAAAACCGCAAACACATTTCGGATTATGTGGGGATTAAAGAAACTAAGCGCAAAAAGGAATTTTGTGGGAAAAAGAAATGAACATGTGGTACAAAAATATTATTTGAAAGTAGAGATCCACAGTGTTTGTAATGTTGTCATCCACAATTCCTGATATTTAACTGTCCTGGTCAGATAATTCAAATGATACAATTCATTCAATCATCTTGTTTTTTGCATTAAAATAGAAACTAGATGGAACGCAGACTTTATTTACAGATTACTGTATCTGTAAATATTGACCTTTAACGCACTAACCTGATCATGTAAATACTAGATAAGGTAAATTACTCTTAGTGTAAGGTCAATTTCTTGGAAATGTATTTGGTTTACCTCATTAATACCATTATTATTATACCAATTATTATTATTATTATTATTATTATTAAAAATTAATATTATCATTCGACTTTTTATATTTCATACAATATTCACACTCACCTGCAGTAGGATCTAATCTAACAGCTGAGCATGACTGCAGAAATCCTTTTCATTTTATGAATTTCACTTATTTTCATCCATGTTTAAAATTTTTACTTTTTTACTGTCATTGTGTGAGTTACAGTAGCTGCTCTTGTCTGCTGCATATGGATGTCATGTCAAGATGATTTTTCTGTCCATCATTTCTCTCCTGGATTGTTTCACCCGTCTGATCTTGTCTGTTAAGCTTCGCTGTTTGCCTGTCTCTGTGTTTTTGTCTGTCTCTCTCTGCCACGTCTCTTCCACAACACTTAACATGTGCTTTCCTTATGTTTATGTTGCATTTTGATCTCTCACTTTCTCTTTCTCTTTAAATGATAAAGCTGATATTATTCTATATTTTTGTTATAGTCAACAAATCCCATGAAAAGACCAAAACTGACAATGTGTTAGTCCGTTTCTCAACACTTACCCTACCCCTTTGTTCCAACTGAGGATGTAATGCTTTAAAAACCACTCAGAAATATATAGTTGTATTTCTTATAAGGCTAAATATTTCATAAAACAGCTGGGCACTGTAGTTGTTATCAAATGTTTCTCAAAAAGGAGAGAATGGTGTCGGGGACTAGTTTCAGCTGCGGATTAATACGCATTTAGTTCTCAAGTGAGTATTTCCTGCAGCGTGACGAAGTATGTGGGATTGAGTGAAAATAAACTACAGTGTGTGTGTGTTCATGGTAATGAAGGAACATGTCACCCAGTGAAGCAGTGTTTTTAAAAATGGAGCTCTATGGCACAGAGGAATAAGATATATCAGGCTTTCGATACACAGATAATACTCACGTGATTTATTGACAATAACAAAATCTAGAATATCACCAGCCTCATCCTTCTTGAGTCTCTCCTCTTCTGTTTTCCCTTTCTCCTAATTTTGATGCCCACTGCTAATGTTTTGCCCACCTCCCTCTTGTGTGTGCTGTCTGATAGCGGAGCCACCCTCGCCACGCCCCTGGGACCCACCTGGCAGTATGTACCACCTGTTGTGCCACCTCTTTCTTTCTCTTCTTCTTTTCTCCTCCTCCTCCTCCTCTCGTCCTCTCGTCCTCTCCCTCTTTTTCTTCTTCTTCTCTCATGTCCGTGTTTGCCTCCATGTGCTCCTCTCATCTCAGTGAGTTCACACACTCCCGCCATCATGGACAAAGTGACCCCTCTACATATACAGTGTACACTGGTCATTCCGTGAAATTGCTGATAGTCACATTACATGCAACACTCAAAATTTACATTATCCCCAAAACATACCCAGATCCCATCCCTGGAAAAGTGTATCCGGGGTATGTCGAGCACTCTGTCCTGCTTTTCAGCCATTAACTACAGCAGTACAGTACTACACTTTAGTAAAATGTGGTTGTGTGTACGTGAGTGTTGTTATGTAGTAACGTAGTAGTGTGTAGTTTTTTGTGAGCCGGTGTGTGATAGTGGAACAAGGCAGGATCAGTACTGCTGCTTTCTTGCTTTGAAATAACTATTTTCTTTCAACTACGCCACAAAAACCCGTCCAACCTTATCTGTCATTTGATGTTACTTTCAGTCTTAAAATCTTACGTGAAAACAAAAGCAAACCAAACAAGTCTGATTTATCTCTGTTACTCTTTTCGTCTCTTTTACTGGCCCCCACTTTAAGAGTCTTTCAGTAATTTGAAAGAAACAGGGGGATTTTTTTCTTTCTTGTTAATAGCATATCATGGCATTTATCTAAAAGGTAAGATTTTAAGACTGCATACTAGCTTAATAGGTAATATGAATATTTTCTGCAGTGTTGTGATATTGTTGTCCCTGACTGTAGCTACAGGCTATGCTGTGGGGTAGGAACAAGAGGAACAGCACAACCACCCTAAATCCTTCTGTGAAAGAGCAATTAATTAAAATAGTAGTTCATCAATATATCGTTTGTCATTTAGTGGGTATTTGAAGTTCCCAATAATGACATGACTAAATACATTTTTAGCACTACAGGCTATATAGTCTAGATAAATACTGATCTATTTGGAAACTAAAATCTTCACCTAAAATCATCAACATCTAGGCAGTAACCAGCAGGTGGGGTGGTAACTTAGCTGCTGTTCCAGTTCCCTATCACATCAGTGTGAACCTGATAGCTGTACTGGTCAGTAAGATAAGAATTAGGTGGGGTGAGTGTCAGTGTCCTCAAAGCATTAGTCAAAGTATTAATCCCTGGAGGGAAATTGGTGAATGCAAGATTTTGAATTAATACACTACTGTATACTTAAAGCTGCTATAATCAATATTTTATAATATCAAAGTGTGAAATGACAATGTGAAAGCGGTAACTTGTTGCAGCTCCCCTCGGCTTTACAGAGCTTTATAGCGAGTTTCAGCTCATTTAGCTGTCCGGCCGACAAGTGTACTGTTTTAGTAAAACATAACGTGTTGATTAGCAAGCATTACCCATTTACAGAAAGATTACACTTCTTAGAAGTGGCATGTTGAAAAAGCGAGAAATGCCACAAAGGCCAAAGTCAACACCCCACCTCTTCTTTGTTCACTAGCAGAGACGCCTGCTAGCTTACAAATCATGTAAGTTTTTTACAAGTAAGTATTCAAGTGTTCATTCTTCTCAAACTTTTCTTACGTCTGTGCCTGGAGAAGAACGGGTTGAACATCGATCTTAACACAAAAGGTTGCCATCCAGTGGTTGTGTCATTTGTGTGTCGTGGATATTATGGTGATCCAGTACAAGTGGTTTGGGTAAAACCACCACAGCCGCCCCTCTGCTCTACTTTCTCCTCACGCCTCTCCACATTTTCTCTTTCCCTCTCAGCCGATTGTCGACCTCAGTCCTATAAGACGCTCAGCATCCTCGCTGACACAGCAGCGCCACCAGGAGGTCGGGCTGAGGGAGTACGACCTGGAACGGCCTGGCTTGGCCCAGTCCTCAACAGGGCCAGGGCAAGTCCAGGGCCAGGACAGAGCCCACCACCATCACCACCACCACCGCTGCCATCGACGCAGGGACAAGGACAAAGACAAGAAGCAGAAGTCCCTGGATAGAGCTGCATCAGTGCAACCGTCCAGCACTGTTGGTGAGACAAAAACCAACTTCTATTGTGATGAGTAAAGCTTTTGAATTTATACAATGGATTTTGAAAGGCTTTCGTTTATCATGCTGTAGATAATTGAACATAACACCAAACATTAGAACACAGGGTAAACTCTAAGACTGGCATTAGCACTGGAAAAAAAAGCAGTCAGCACTCATTCATTTTAATGAGAGATGTGTGCTGACACAGAGGATGACAAAAATGCACAGTCATCCAACCAAAAAGTCGAAACTGGATCAACTTTTTAGAAGCCATTGTGAACTACCCCTCAGTGTGATGTCACAACTGGAAAACCTAATGATATTTTGTATGTAGCTTTTGTAATTCAGTGTCTGAACCAGGTTTGTAAACTACTAGATATGGTAACAAAAAATGCATCTCTTCCTGTGCAGCACTATTTTTGGACAAGTTTACTTATAGTGAGACTATAACCAATGAAATAAGAAATAACACATCATTTTCTTCTTACGAAAAGGTTGAATTCATAAGCCACAAAACGCACTCTTACTCAATTCAATACACTGTCACATTTCAGTTATTTCATTTCAGTAAAGCCACCGTACCTCACCAGACATGTTTGTCTGGACAGGAAAGGTCATTCTTCCTCAGTGGTCTTCCTCAGCAGTTTTCTCCATGACATGATTTTGCACCCAAATGTTGTTGTCTTTAAAGTAACTGACTCAAGAGAATCTTAAGAAATGAAGGGAAATTCAGTGTGCTCTTATCCTGTAATTACCACTTGTGGTCACTCTTCAGCAAAAGTTACACAGTCTCACTTCACATGCTTTGTTACATCCTCCAGGACTCACCTACAACACTAATAAAATGTAAAAGTTAAATATGTCATCACATGGAGTCTAAACTCATGAACAAAGAATTTTAAAACATCCATTAAGGGGCCATATTTTAGGTTGTTGAGAGATTTATTCTTTTAACACGACAATATTAATTCATATAATACAGCGAGGAGAATATCCACATAGAAACTTGGCATCACTTTTGTGGAGAGACAGCGATAGCAGACCAGGCTTTCCTTGTGGATCACTTGGATGTCTTAACGTAGCTACAGAAATTCTTTATAGGATTAAAGTTCCATGATCGGGTTATGTAGGTGAAGGGGTTTCTGCTGCGCTTCAGCCAGGGATTTTACATGTCAGGCTTTCCATCTGATTAGCAGAGAGAGTTGTGAGCTCTCAGAGGAAAATCTGCTTTGCACAGATTTTTTTTCTTTCTTTATCAGTTGCTCCCTTTGTCCCCGCTGACCTTAACAGTTACATTTATATAATGTAGACTGAGCTGTGCCATAAGTGCTCTGATCTGTCCACAGACTTCACACTTAGAGCAGCAAAATACAACTGAATAAGGTAGAATTTACATTTTTATTTCTTGTTTCACATACATAGACACTACTCATTATACAGTACATCTAATTTCCCTTTTTAATACTTCTGACACACAAACAGGGTACAGCATCAGTCACTGTCTTTTTGCCATGGATGAGGTAACGTCTCCCACTCAAGCTTAACTTGGGGTCGTCTGTAAAATTCATAGAAAAAGGACCAGCCTACTTTTCCATGTAGTACACCGTGATGAGTGCAGTATTTATCTCCTGTAGTGAAGCACAATAATAGACTGCCTCAAGTTGTTTTAAGGTAGAGCGAGCAGCATGAGAATAAAGGATATCTTGACCCAAGGATATCTCCAAAGACAGACATGATGGTTGACTGTACAAGCGTGTCCTCAAGACACAAACATGCTGTATTCAGATCTAAGAAAGCAATTTTTATCTTTAGTTTCTGAGCCAGTTGCTCCATGTGCTGTTTAAAAGTGAGACTGTTGTCCAGCAAAATTCCCAGGTATTTATAAGATTGGACCATTTAATTTCAGTACCATGAAGAGTGTGGATGGCAGGGAGATGTGAAGTGGGATTATGGGTACTTGAGAACAAAACACATTCAGTACAAGTTTGATATTCTGCAGAGATGTCTGAAGAATGTTAAAGACAGATTGTAATCTTGAAATAGCTTGAGTTGAAGAGGAGCCAAATGCATACAAGACTGTGTCATCTGCGTACAAATGGATATTATAAGGCTGTGTTGGAGTGATAATATTGTTTATGTTGAGTGAAACTTGTAAAGGACCCAATACATAACCCTGTGGTACCGTTATTTATCAGAAAGGAGGTTGTTTTGAGACCATAAGTACAGATTGCCGGTGTTTTATCAGACAAACATGTATGAAACCAGTTCTGAACAAAAGCGTTTAACCCAAGTACTCATGTTGGCTCATTCAAGAATGCTCAGATACCTCAGATTTCAGAGTTAGCTGAGCAGCAGCAGCAACCCTTTTATGTCATGAATGACCAAATTCACACAATCCTTTTCACATCTTCCATGTTGGTATATTGTTTTTCCTCTGGCTTACATTTTATGAAAACTTTTCTTGAGCCGGCTCTTAAATCTTATTTGTTACCACGTCCATTAGTGCACCGACAAGAATGATTTTCAAAATGGTATCCGGAAGTAACAATAACATAAGTTTGACACACAACAAGGCAGATATGTGATGGATTACCTATATTTGCAAGTTGATTTTCACAGTGTGTGGCTGATTAACGCAACTTAATACTTTATTATTTTTTGCACTATAGAGGGTCGTGGTCACAGTCTTTGTTTGCCATCAGGGGTCGTCTGCTAGAACACTTAGAGCCTGAGAGCTGGTGGCAGGGTGTTTTTTATGTTAACACTGGAGGGCAGCAGCTGGGCTTTATTGCTGAGATAAAAGGCCACAGTGGACAGGTCCAGCACAGGGATTTATGGGTACCTCTTGGTGAGATAGTAGAACATCCAACAGCCCTCTCTACATCTATTAAACTTAGAGAAAAAGCAAGAGAATGAAGTTTCACTCCTCAAACCTTGTCATTTTTGAGGCAGATCTGACACATCAGAATGATGAATAGGCTTCTGTGTTTCTGTCATCGCGGTTTTAATCTGAAAACTGGAATTATTCCAGTGCTGATGAAAGTTATTTCACCACAGTGCTTTGCTTTATGCCACACACCCAAAGTCTAGAGAGAAACACATACACACATAGATGAGCCATTTGCCTTTGATTAGAAGTGTAATGAAATATCATGGAATAATATTTCACAGTACATAAACATGATGATACGTAACGTGGAACTGAAAATCGATCACAGTGTCACCTAAATCAATTGCCTGAGATGAGAAGTGCCAGTATCCACTTTCAAAACAAGATCATGAGCAAGGTGAATTTAGACACAACATGAAGTCAATTTTGGGTTTTCAGTCCTCATTTTTTTCAATTCAACTCACATCATTACAACTTTATTTATCCCTGTAAGGGTCATTACTATATATGCAGCAGTGAAATTTGAATTCAGACGGATCATTACAGATTGAATATTGCATTTTTCTCTACATTCAAAAGAGATGATGGGATGATAAAAGTGAAAGGGAAACCGTGTACTGTATTTCTACCTGCTCTTTCTCATTTCATTTCACGGTACCATCCTCCAGGTTCGTTCACCGACCCCTCAGCTGAAGGTTTGTCCAGAGAGCGAGCAAGGGAGCGGGACCGCAGCCGGCCTCACGAGAGGAGGCACCACTCCTCAGCAGGAGAGAAGCAGCGCTACTACTCCTGTGAGCGATACGGCAGCAGGGAGCAGTGTCACACCAAGTCAGCCGGTCCCAGTCGATCCACGTCTCCGGGAGAGGGACAGGACATTTGTTTGCTCAAACAGGTGGGTTACCTGCCGTATGTGGCTTAGTGATTAACAGCTAGCTTGTCCTGCACACCCTGCAGTCCGCAAGTATTTGGACAGTGACATGTTTCATTGTTTTGGCTCTGTACTCCAGCACATTGGACTTGAAATAAAAACGGTGAGGTGCCTCCCAATTTTAGGACAATTTAAAGAGTAACTTAACACTAGACATAACACCACCCTCTGAGTGAAAGTTTTAAGCCAGTTTCAGCTCTGAAACAGCAGTAATGATGATGATCATGGGTATGCTTTGGGTGTGGTGAGAAATGTGCTCTGTTGCACCTGTAACCACACCCAACAGCGATGTCATGGTGTACTTACTCACCCTGAGTACACTTCTACATCACTGCAGTAAGGTAAGTTAAACTATTGGAGGTCAGCAAAAACAAGATTCTCAGGGGGTGTTATGTTGCTGTTTAGTGTTTAGTGAACTGTGTTGGAGTTCAGTACAGTAGCACCAGCATTTTTCCGTGCTTGGTAAATTTACGTTCTTCCCATTGACCTGCTGATACATCGCCTTATATTATTTACATATTATTTGTTTCCCCAGCACGGTAGCAGTGTGCTTAAAGCTGGCCCTGTAACGCTCCCCTCTGGTTCGAGCACTCCGGGCCGTGGTCGTAGGCAGCTCCCACAGACGCCCCTCACTCCTCGTCCTGCCGTGGCCTACAAGACAGCCAACTCCTCGCCTCTCCCGTCCGGTGCCAGCACTGCTACGACGGGGCACCAGACTCGCTTCAGCCGTGGCCTTTCAGAGCATGATCGCTTATTCGGGGGATATGACGAGTCCCCGATACCAGTCACCCGCATTGGTTCGGACCCTAATTTAAACCGGCAGCCGCAGGTCGCTTCTCAACAGGCCCTGCTTGAAGAGACAGAGGACTTCCAGGACACTGTGAGCAGCCACGGAGGGGGACGCTCTGCCAGAACCACTGCCTCCGCCACAGCCTCAGCTTCACACGGAACTGCTGCTGTGCCTGTCACAGCGCCAACCACACAGGGCCGGGCGGGGGTGGTGCCTAATGGGTATCACTTCACCCTCGGGGTCAACTCTGCGTCTGGGCCTGGGAGCCGAGGAACAGGAAGTCTCAGGGAGAGGGAGGAAGAAGACTGGTGCTAACATGGCAGAAAACTGTTAGCTGAGGTTATCAGTGTACAGCGCTCTTGTCAGGTCCAATGAGCTGATGGACTCCAGTGGATTAATACAGAAGGAACGATATTGAGGAAAAAGCCAGTGGAAAGTGCGGTAAAAGGGGTTCAGAAATCATTCCAGCTTTCTAGTCTTACTCTCCTTTTTTATACAACAAACTCTTTAAGGAAAAAAGACACTGACAACTTTTCTACCCCCTTTACTTGCACTGAAATTATAGCACATGTGAAGACCCTTAAGTATTTTGCCTTGGCCAGTAAAATCAGTGTTGGAGCAGAAGACAAAAGCCAAAATCTCCTCATTCTCTGAGTGAAACTATGAACTGTGTTTCAGACTGATCTGAATGCCTCATTCCTGGTTAATATGGCTGCTCGCAACACTGTTTTTATTTTTGTATGTTTCATTTTGTTCATGTTTGCCATGTAGGTGAGAGAAGAGGTTCAACTTGATCATATTGATGCTACCACCAAATTATTTTCTTTTCTTCTCTTGATTTTTCCTTCATCAGCTATTACTTCAGGTTTATCACTGAATTCCAACCAGAACAGATATTAGGAAAACAAATTTACTTAGGTCTTAAACTTCTGCCATGACACCTAACGGGCACAGGGAGTAATGTGACAAAAACTAAACATTTGGATGGGTTAGAATAGGTCTGGAGATGAGTTTTCATGATCACGTTTTTGTAAATTGTACCAGATGTAAATTTTTTGAGTGCACATAGGGACTAGATATCTCTTTTCTGATGTTATGTGGCTGAATACTAAGTGCCTCGTTGTCCAAGATGTATTAAGATGCAGCCTGGTTGGATGGACTTGAATATACAGTAGAGGATGTAAGTATGTACACAGAGAAAAAGTGTAGAGAACAAAGTTTGAATATGGTATAATGGACAGAATGCAAAAAAAATACTTTTTTGTACTGAATCTTGTGGTAGGTAAGTCAGAATCCAAAGTAAGCAATGTAGTGCATGCCAGGGTCTTGAACTTGTCAAAAATAGTGTCTGTACTTTTGCTTAAGGGTGTGTGGTAAGCATTTGCCTTTCTCTTTCAAATATACTGCCAGTCAGTTGGTAGAAATGGTCTCTGAATGGAGAAAAGTGCCATTTTTTGATTTCTTATCAACAAAACATGCTCATATTCAAAAACACTTGCCTCCTCAAGCATACAGCATATACTGTATATCATCTCTGCCATATTTGCCCAAATTTCATGGGTTTCCTTTCTTCTTATCTCTTTCCTCTGAGAGCAGTTATTGGTGAGGGTTTGTAGGCGAGGTTACCTGTTTGTGTATTCACAGGTACAATAAAGAGTTGTGTTGTTGCTGCTGACTGTTGACTTAAAGTAGGGCTATGCAACAAGACGACACTTCATCTGCCCTGTAGCTTTACCCTCTGGAATCTCCAGGTTCAGGCTTTAGTGTGACTGCGACCAAATTTTACATTTATGTATGAAGAGTTGTAAATTGTAAATGTATTATATGATGTACAGTTAACTGACAACACACACTGAGGCACAAATGGTATCAAAGCTGATATATGTGAATCACAGGGCATTTTTGAGGTTGACAAGTTGACTGCATGACGCCTACCCAGATAGAACCACCCAAAATATAAAACTGTGAGATAAAACTTCTTTCCAGACTTGGGTCAAGTTGTATTTTTAAATAATTTTATTGGTTTTCAAACTAGGTAAATAGGATTAATAAAATGGTTTTAGTGTGAGGTATTCTGTCAATAACATGGGGTTGAGCTAACGTTTTTGTGTCATTACTAGAGCTCTACATGAGCTCAAAAGACAAGTACCAAGCCCGTACCCATGTCCTTAAGAGCTGACTTGGAACTGGTCCTGCTAGATTTGAGACCCCATACCTGAGGATATATTTTGCTTAAATTAATCAATTTCTGACTACATTGGCTACACTCTTTCCCTCTTCCTACTGGGCATGACATATCTACTAAAATGATATTTTAGATTATTTTGTTTATGTCGAGTTTGAATGAAGTGTGTCCATTTGGGCCCATTTGTTTTGGCCTGAGATGCTATGCTCTCGTGCGACAACTACTGGTTCTGAATGTCGTATATATCACCTTTAATATTAAGCTGATGGACCTATTTAAATAAAACAAATGTTACACATGTATAGAGGGATTATCTATCACTATGTGTATTTTGAATCAAAATACAGATGAGATCAAAATAACAGACAAGTGTCTAAATTTCTTGGTGCTCTTTGTATTGTTCTGGCTTGACTCTAAGCAAGCTTATGAACATGTAAATTATTTGCAAATATTATTTGATCCAAGTCTGATTATTTCCTTGTGTTTTAATTTTACTGCCTGTTGTCTCATATTTGTTCAATCTATTTGATGGATCATGTAAAAGGAGACATTTTAGACTATTAGCAATAAGGTCTAAGTGTGGGCGTGGCTCTGCTCTCTGTAAAGGTAACATGATAGATTGCTTGTCGTCTTATTGTCTTTAAACGCTTCTGTAAGTTGCCACATTGGAGCAGAGATTTGTGTTCATCTCTACGGTAGATTTAAAAAAAAGATTTTTCAGACCTCCAACGGGCCCTACGTGAACAGGGTGTCAAGTTTTCCTCTTACAGTTTTACTATGGCTGCCCCCTCTGGACATGTCCTGTTTGCATGTTCTGAAATGAAAATGTGCATGTGGAAAAAAAAAAAAAAAAGAGGCATTGTTTGACTCCATTCAGTCCATGATTTGTACAATTTGTTTCCTAGTTGTATTTTCTGATTATCTAAACACACAATGTATCTGTTTCAGGTAAAGAAAAAAAAAAACGAGCTTGAATAACATTTTATCACAGAACCACCAAAGTGGAAACAAGGCTCTTTCTCAGAAAAGAGATTCTGGAGTGGCTGAATCCTTCGCTGCCTGATCTGTTACTTGACTGTCTCTCCCGCAGTCATTTCGACTGTACCTATAGATTTTGTATGAATATAAGTCCTTGAATAAAGAGGTATGGTTATGAAACTGCAAGATGTAGATCCCTGAAGATTGCATTGAAATGTCTTGTGATTAGAGTTGGGTTTTATTGAATCTGAATCCACTATCGAATCTGATACTTATTGAATCTTGTTCTGGGTAGCTTTCTGCAATTTTTAAGTAACAGTGGTTATCAATAACTTAATATTGTGGAGAATTGAAACACAAAGTTTTACATTTCAAAACAAGATAAATTCTAAAGTTAATGCTTTTTGCCAAAGAAAAAGGAGGTAAAGATTAAATAAGAGACTTATTAGACTTGGATCTTGATGAATCTTGGTATTTAATCAACTGGGAACTGATCCAGAAAAATTAGGAACCCGAGTCTGCTTGTGAAACACACATCCAGTCCAGATCCTCTACTGGATACTACTAGGTACACATCACTCAAAAACAAGTTTGTGCTTGTCATGAAGATGTTAAATTGGTGCCGTCATGACAGATCTCACTGTAAATCTAATGGATATAAGTTTAGATATCATTTTCCCGATTCTTTTCAAGTTCCGGCTCCCCAGGAACAAATTATGCAATGCAAGTTACTTTTGACTTTTAACTGATATTATGGTAAATGGCAACAGAGCAGAACTTTACTGATGATATTATTAAATGATATTAAAGGGGCACTCCACTGATTTTATAAAGATCAGTTTACTTGTGATGGGCAGCACTACTCAGCCTGTGAAAACAGCCCTGTAACGTCTTCAGTGGTTTTGGAGGAGATTTGTCAAGTTTGAGAAAATAACCCTGATGATGTCATCAAATTAAAGCAGCAATAGTGTCTATTTTTATATAAAAAAAATTAGTCATACATTATGACTACCTGTATGAGAGGGGTCACTCGTGGAGATGAACCTACAGAGAAATTACCCAACTCTGCAGCTCCTCTTAGCTTTACAGCGACTTTCAGCTCATTGTTTAGCTGTTCAGGCTGCAACTTTACTGTTTTGGTTGACACTCACGGCTCTCATAGCAGCGTTTTTGGCTGAAGCAGGAAGCTGTTTTCAGCGAAAAAGTAAAAAAAAACCCCAACTGTAAACCACCTGCCCAGCCCTAAACTGCAAACAGACAAAGCTAGCAACAACATATAATGAATATATTTATAATTAGAAGTTAAAGAGACAGAGCAAAAATGACTTGCAAATGAATGATGTTATTGCTCCGTGTTTGCTTATAAATACGCAACTGACTGTAAACAGGTTTGCCATAAAGACATAACAGGTAACATGTCGGTGTTGTGTTTGCAGCTTGTTTACACTTAATCCAAGTGGCTAAAAAGCAGTTCTTGCAGACTTAATGAAAGTGCAATGCTAAATAGCAGGAGTGCCCCTTTAAGTAGAGTGAGAAGAGTAGAAAGTGCAGTACAGAGTGTGGCAGCTGCAGTATAATTAGACTGGATCACTCCAGTCTAATTGTAATGTCTTTTACAGACTGGTCAGTCTTCCTAATTAAACCTGAACAGTGTGTAAATAAGTTGCAGAGGGCTTTGAGACAAAATGGGCGGAGGCTCTGCAGGCTTTTAATTGGTCCACATTAGGAGAAAGGGGCGGGGCCTGTGTTGGCTCGTTTGGCGCCTCAGTGATGTGATGCAGCTGCAGGAGGAGAGAAGCTGCTGCTGTCTGAGGAAGAAGAGGAGGAGGAGGAGAGGTGAAGAGGATGAGAAGTTAGTCTCAGTCCAAGTTCAAAGGAAAAAACTTTGACTCACTTTGGCCTGTGATGAATGAGAACCTCGCTACAGCCGGCTTCATATCCAGAACACACCTTGGCTCTCTCTTTTGTTTGCATGTCTTTAAAACTTAATTACAAAGGTGATTAAAACCGGAAGATGTTCTGCTGGTTGTTCAAATGGACAGTTTGCCTTCTCGGGCTCACTACGACGGGCACCGCCTCACCTGACGATGCACCGGTGGATTTTGGAGGCGAGTCCGGTTCCGGGATGCTGCAGACAGGTAAGAGTGGTGTTACACCTGTGGAGCCTCTTCACGGACAATAGAAACATGGTGCTTGACAACATGCTTAGTTTCACTACATGGTTTTTACCATGAAAAGTGCGACAGATTTAAACTAATGTCAGATGTGCACGTTTCCTTTCCAAGCAGAACTGGGCTAATTCAGTGTAATATTCAATTCCTTTGAGCTTTAGGACACAGTCGTCACATTTTTACCCCAACAAAGACTCAAACTAAAGACCTCTCAGCTTTGCTTTGAAGTGGAGAAAACCAAATTAATTTTAGCTGCTAATTTTAGCTGGCAGTGGCAAAGTTGGCACCAAAACAGTTCAGAATTTAAAGTTTTTTGTGTTGGTTGCTCCTCTTTAAACTCAAGGAATCCTCAGTTGATATATATATATATATATATATATATATATATATATATATATATATATATATACTTTATATAAATTTAATTTATCCACCAAAATCCACTGATACATAAAACCACTTTTGTGTCTTGAGAACCTACAAATGATAAATCCTGCTTTTGTCACATTCAAACCAGTCATGCCAGGTTTTCTGATGCTCTGATTACGAAGCTACATCACCTGTGAAGGCTCTTTAACACCCAGTCACAACAGCAGGCTGATATAGAAGTCAGATTTTATCAGCCATTGTTCAGTGCAGTTTGTGTCCAGATGAAACTCTTCCTCTTCTCATCAGCCTCCCCTTTAGATACTCAGCAGCCTCCGTCAGTCCAACTGTGACTCTGTAACCCTCTTTTTATATTTCCATGTCATTGCTCTCAACGCTGTGAGAGTGAACCCAAAACGCTTGTAGACTGCGTGTTTGGCAAGCTGTGAAGAGTAAATTCAGACCACAGTGAAACAATAGGGCTTCAACTATTTTCACTACAGGCCAAATTGCGTTTCCAATTACTATACCAGCTTCTCCAAGAAAAGAACAGTAATTAAGAATTGTTTTTAGAGCACATTTGTCATTCAAATTACCAGCCTGCTGATATTCTTTCAACATCAACAAGTCTCCTCATAAATTCGTATCCCTTAAAACCAAAATCTGAGGTGTTTCATTAATGTACTGTTCACACGCTGTAAAATGCCTCACTGACTTTGCCACCATAAACAGCCTTAAATTGATATCATTGCTGCTGTCTTGCCTCTCAATATGTGCATTAATTGTCAAAAACCACTGGGCCTTTGTAAAAGTTGCCAAATCCATTAAATCAGTCAGAGCCCAGATAAAATCTTTTATCTGATCTAGACGAACAGTCATGACGTCTACAGAGGAACACACTGAATTTGATAAGTTTCCTCTCACATGGCCTGAAAGAGGCGTTTGGACTTGCTGGATACATCACGCACACAAAATGTTTTCTAGTTTGCATAAAACACATGTGGAAACTGAAGCCAAACACTCATCCGCAGTTATTGAATCGCATGGAATGCTTTTACTCTGCCAAGCAGACTTCGTTAATCACAACATGGATTTCCACAGCCAGCTCTGTTGTCTCATCAGTGTTTTCAGCGTCTGGATCTCTTTTTTGTTATTGATGCAGTGACAGCGGCGCACATGCTGTAGCTTCACGTTGAGTTTCCGAGCTGTATTGGAGCTGTTTAATCCATCCATGACCTGTTGAAATTGATCCTAGATTGGAGCTCTGCCAGGCGCCCGAGCATGTCATGTCTGGATTCCGCTGCATCGTACATTGTTTATTTTACACAGCTTGGTCTTTGTCATCATTTCCTCATCGTTATCATCTGTACGTTAGAGCCACACAGGAGACCCAAATAGAGACGTCAGTGAGCGGGGGAACCAGCTGAGAGTTTGGATTACACCGGTGAGCTGACAGACGAATCCCGCAGCGTGTTGATAGAACTCAGCCTGTGTGTTTTCCTGAGAGTTACTGCAGATGGCAGAGTGTGAAAGCCTTGTGTAAACTTTCACGGGGTATCACTGAATAGGCTGACGGTTATGTAATACTGCTGTAATAATCTCCTTGCGTTTACTCTGTTATTGTGAGGTTCCTCAGTTAAATCTCGCCCTGCTCCACATGTAACTGAGCTCATTTGGGAATTTGTGATTTCTGCTGATACAATGAATCAACACCTGAATATGAGGCAGCACATACTGTAAGTGACAGCGAGTTTATCCCAAGCCAATTTAAGATTGTCTAAAGCATTGCTGTGGGGCTCAGTTTTGGGGGATTTGCGCTACTGGAGATACTCAGTGCTAATGAATACACAGTTGTGTTTTGAATAACACCAAGTTCTTGGACACCACAATGTCTAAAAGTCATATGCGTAGTACCAAAAACTGAGAGGGACCCAGAAATCCAGCATCCTGCAGGTCACTTACTCAATTTATTAGAGTATTACTTTATTAGATTCAATCAGTCAGCTTGTTTGATATGCCCACTTCATGTGTGGAGTTTGGGAACTTGTTTCCGTATTGGTGAGATGAACCACTTACGTATACAACGATGAAACGATTCCAGGTGACTTGGAAAGAAATCCATCCTTCAGCGTTATGTTACTGTAATGTGTACTGTAATTGCAGTTTTCTGTCACTGCCAAACTCACTGCAGGTCTTCTGCATATTCCTGCATTTATACACCTTTCAAGTAAAATGGAAAATACATGTATCATATGTATTGGCCTGATTTATCATGGTCGTATCCATTAAGAACAACAGCAGAAAGCATCTGTTCAGTAGTTATATATAGCACCTTTCAGATAGCCTTGATTAGAGAGGATTAAAGATCTGTTGCACAAGAGTCACTCACCTTCATATTTGAACCCTCTCTGACTGCAATGAATCACACATACTATAGATGAAGCATTCCTTTTCACTCAGGTTTGATGAACTGCATTCATTTAGGCTACATAATGACATTTAACCCAAATTCCTCTGCAGGTGATTTATCTGCGCTACTGTCATTATTGTCAAACCAGCTCTGATTTGACTTTGAAGCCTCCGTCTTTGTGCGCCGAGCACAGTATGAAGCAGTCAGCCGGATAGTGAACAGATAACTCTGTACAGACCTTTAATCCCATCTGACATGCGTCTGTGGAGGTTTTTACTCCATCATATGTGTGGCATAAGTCTGGTGATTTTGTCTGTCCAACTCTTTCATTTAGTGGAAGATAGATTAACAGTTGGTGGCCCTAATTTGCCAGTTGGGTGACATTTGTGATATTTATGTTTGTTTCATGTATCAATTTGGGGATGTTACAGTCTCCTCATTGTTCCACACAGATCTGATGTCTCTTCAGTGGAGCGTTTCAGTAGAGGTCACATGTTTCATGTACATAATTTATTTTACATCAATACATCTCCTTTTAACTTTCCCACCTCAGCCAATTCTTTTCATTTTGGACACTCCATGAGCTCTTCTTTAGTGCCACCCTCTGGACAAATTATCAGCTCTGCTTACAAGATATCAAAAACTAATGGTAAGATTTTCAGGAACTTCATGAGGATATCAATGGTCCCCTGACGACAGATCCTAAGATTTTTGGCTTTTCCTCCAGAGATACCATCCGCTCAAAACTTCCACTTGAACTCAAAACTATAAAAATCAAAATAGGGATTCCAAAGACATTTTCTGACCTCATTCATGCTCTCCAGAGGAAGAACCCTTTCCATTATGGACACTACACATGTTCCTCTCAGGCCAAATAGTCAACTTTGTAAATAATTGAATCTGGCACAATTCCAATGACCCCATGGACAAAGCGAGGTCCATAAAGAAACTGTTTTCTGAATTTACTGTGGATGAACTATTGTTCTACGCACAGTTCTCCATATGCTGAACTGTGAGAGAAGGATTTTGGGCACAGTTGCCTGCCTATACCTCTGTACCGCATCAGGCGTTTCTGTCATTTTCAATCCATCCATCCATTCATCCGTCCATCCATCCTTCCAGTCAGCCATATCTAGCTGAGATATGTGACTCCCATATGTTAGGAATAGCCTCTGACCCCATGAGATGGGTATCGCTAGAGCACAGTATGCAGAACAGCTGTCGTGAAGAGTTTTGTGATGCTTAAAAGAGGTGTGCCTGCGTCTGAGTGTCTCCATACCTCTCAGCATCACCCATCCACTCACCTAACTGCTGCCCCAGCACTAACACACTTTCTTCAGAAGTGGAAATTACTCACTAACCTTCTTGACCTTCTGTGTGAGAGTGTCAGTGGAGCTCCGACAGTGAGAGGCTCGGAGCGGTCTTTTCATGTGTCTCAAGTGCACACTTTGGGAATTTGGGAAGGCATCATTTCACAGACATAGCAGTAAACCTTCTTTTTTTTAAAATATTTTCAATCATATATACCATGGATGACATAAATGTGCTTTAGATTATCCAACTTCAAAAACATTTTGCCCTGCTAGCGGTATGGCCTAAGAATGTCTGTCTGTCTGTCTGCCTGTATGTTGGGCACTTTGAAACCCCACAGAAGATATCTCCTAAACTACCAGCCAGCTTGCCATGAAGTGTTTAATAGTTAAACTAAATTAATCAGCAACAATATTAAAGTAGTTGGCAGATGGATGAATCAACGAAATGGATTGTTAGTTGTAGCCTTAATCCTGAACTCAACATTTCTCTTTGACCAACACTTCAGTCAATGGAAAGGCAAAAATTAAATGATTGGATGGATTGATTTCCATTTAAATTTTCTGTATTCATGGTCCCAAGAGGATGAATCCTAACCTCTGACCTTTTCTCGAGTGTCATCATCGCCATTGCTCCAAATATTTTCGACTTGCGCACAATATGTCATCTAATGAGGAGATTACTGTACCATTAAATTTGCTTAGCACATTCCTGCTCCCAAGAGGATGAACCCTTGAGATTTTAATGGCCTTGTGACCTTTCCTCCAGCGGCACCATCAGGACAAATTTAATATTTTAGCTCGACTGGTTAGTTGGTTATCAGTCAGTATCAGTACTTTTGTATTGTGGTGTGTAATGAACATTGTAGCCTTTAGAGGCTGCTGGTTAGAGTTTAAATGTTTAGTTGTGCGTTTTTCTTTTTGTTTTTTGCTTGATGCACTCATTAACTGAACCTCAGTGTGAATTTCAAACTGTGGGTCGAGAAGGTGTTTCTGTGTCTACAAATAGGATAATTAGATGAGTATTTAACACTGTGTTAAAAATGTAATACCAGGCAGGCTCCCTCTACATAGAGAGTCATCGTCATTCAAATTAATTTTGGTACACTTTGCAACACTTACGTCACATCACCAAGCCCTCAAGTCAAACCAGATCAAAAGCACAGCTCCGGCCATGTCACTGACATACTCATGCTCTTCCAGCAGGTTGAGCCCATGATGTCATTGCCAATATAATGCCAGATCCATAAGCAGGCATCTGTATCCAATGAAAGGTGATCTTGGGCCTTAGTGCTTGGTGAGCCCTGATCTGGAGCCCATTAGCCAGCTTTAACCAGACAGAGGCCCACATGCTGTGGCGTGCGTGGTGTAGCATTCCCCACAGTATATACAGGCTCATCGGTCTGGTTCGGGATGTGGAGTAGGTTACAGCTTGCGGTTAGCCGTGTGTGAACAAAAGCGGGTGGAGACGGTGAGGTGCAAACCACATGTTGGACCAGAACCTCCTTCCTCGCCTGTAATCTCTTCGCAAGCCAACTGGAACCAGATGGCAGATAGAGTGGGTTGATAGTGTTCAGACAAAGTTCCTCAGATGTTTGGCGTCAAAGATGAATAAAAGAGAGACTTTATTTATTTTTATTTTCTTAACATTTACAACGTTACCTCAGTGACCGCTTTGTAGTGTCATTTCTCAATGTTTCTCCCATCGCTCAGTCACCGCAAAGAGCCTGCAGACACATTACAGCCTGTACGACACAAAGACACAGATTTATGTGGAAAGGGCAATTTAATGATCTGGTGTTTTGTCCAAAGCTATGCTGTTTGTGGTTCCACTTCGACTCAAGTGTTGACACACATAGTTGTGGCCATTCTCTGTGCGGCGCTTGGAAGTTTCTTTGTAGCTTGCAAATGTTAAACACCTGCCTTGTGGCGTTGAACAAAAGAGCTAATGGTGACATAGTGCGCCTGGTGTCGCAGGTAGTACCTGCTTAAGCTGCCAGTAGTAATATTTCTTTTTATTTGATGTGTGTCGTTTACATTCATACTTGTTGAACAGCCATATTTAGTAGTTTGATTTAAACATTTGCCCATTTAAGTACCATGGAACTGTGATGTTAATGGTTTGTATTTTCATTTTCAGTGTAACGATAAACGGTGTAACGAACAAATAGTGTAATAGTGCAGCAGGTAAACTATGAATAATATCTTTTACTTTAAGCTTTTGTGCACATGGTTCTGCGCCTTCTTTTTTATCTGAAATAATTTATCTCAATAATTGAAAGTACAGATCTTGGCTTCTTACAGGTAGTGTCTGCTGTGACAAGCATACACATTACTGTCAAGTCACAGAGTCTACATGATATAAATTAAACACATGACTCAACGTGGCACTAAACAGCTGTACTAACAGACATATATGGGGCGTATCATGAATTTACAATAGGCCTTTTTCACTGAAGGCATTTTGACATGATGTCACAGTAGAAAAATCACAGCTGTAAATAATAAAATTAATGATGGCTGAATTCCATTTAGCTCCCTCAGTTTCTGATCCTGGTATTGTGCATGCTGGCTCACTGTCACGCTGTCATGGCTTACTGAGACACTTGAACAGAACCGAGCCATCATTGATGTAATTAGTAACACCTGTGCCTTTCCTACTAAGACAAGTCAAAATGTCTGCTGTGAAGAGGGCTAATTGTTTAAACTAAGAATGGTCTCTTGTCTTGCTTACCAGTCCAAGACACATTAGCCCCTTTGCACACGTAACAGACACTACTTTGCTGAAGTGCACACAACAGTCACGGTAAGTGATTTTTGATTTAGTTAGTTAATATCAGTATACTAATAGTAATGACAAAGTTTTCGTACTAATAAACTAATTATTACCTTAAAATTAAACAATTATCTGTAAATCAGCACCAACCATTATATTACTAGTACAGATGAGAAAAACCTTTCACGTGAGGCCTCTAGTTGTAATTCCGGTGAGATATACTGGGAATCTCTGACAGCTTGCCGAAAAGAACTGTCAACAAACTGATGGCAAAATGCCTGTGCCATCACCACTGGCAGTTATATCTGCGAAATGTTCCATTATGTTCACCAGCTAGTTGCTAACTGTGTCTGTCTGCCGTTTCATGCTGGGCAGGTAACATACAGTGGGTAGAACTGAAACCTACACTATGAGAGTGGTGGCAGTGAACCAGAACAGCAAACAATGAGCTGAAACCAAGGATGCTGGAAGTCAGTCAGATTTGGGGGTACCGTGAGAAACTCAGTTTATAGGATGACGTCATACTAAATACTGGGCGACGTTCATGGTTTTGGCTTTAATTGAATGGCCAGGATCATTTATATATGAGAATTTTTAACAGCAATTTTAGACAGGCAGCTAACCTGAACACCAACATACTGTATGTCAAAGCAGCCGCAGCAACTAATCAAGAACACTGAACTAATGTATGAGAACTGCAAAGAGAGGAAGAGGGAGTGGGACGGCGCCTGGACGTAGGCGGGGGATGTGACCCATGACCAGTTTATAAGGGACACAGCACCCCTACTTCCTGCATCCATGGCTGAAACTCACTATATAAAGCTTTTTAAAGTTGAAGGGAGCTGCAGATTCAGGTGATAATTCTCAAGCACATTGTCACACTGGTTTCACATTGTCATTTGATACATTGCTATTGTAAAAATATTGATTATGGCACCTTAAGCAATGCAAGGCTAGGTTTACCATGGTACTTTACTAAATTTCATGAAATATTTTAATGGTATCACCATGGTATGGTTTTGTTAGAGGTACCTGTGTTTCGAAAGTTGTGTTCTCGTTTTTGTCTCTCACAGATTTGGCTGTATGATCTGTTGTGTGTTGTTTTGTCATGCCATCCTGCTCATACTGTCAAAGTAGAAACCATGCTTTCTTGCTGCCTCCAGACAATGGTTATGAGCAGAGGGTTCAGTTACAGCACTTGGCATGACTTTGGCTATTTGAGTGTCCTCAATCCTGGCAGGCGTGCCGACTTAAATCTGGTGCAGATCGGTGTCTAATAGCAGGGCTTGACTTTATTTGGCAACCATTTGCCTCGTGGGGCACATTTAAACTATCGTATTATTGTAATTCATCATTAAAAAAAGTCAAGGTAGAGCCAGGAGGCCTGTTTTAACTGCTGCAGCTGTGACATGTGTAACCGCCTTAATACGCTTGTGTTCCACAAAATAGATGCCAGGTGATGCAATGTTGTTTCATACCAGTGAGACACACATGCACTCACACACACTTAAGTCCTGTCCTTGCCAGACACTCTCCTGTTTTACCTCATAGTACAGGAACTTTTTTCTTGCCACATAAGTCATTAAGCACATTTTAAACACATTTATGTTTATTTGTCACAGATTCATGGCACACACTTTTGCGATACCTTGGCCCTCACATAGACTCCCTGATACACACAGATGAACTATTCTGTTGACCATCTGCCTTTTCATTGACCCCTGTGTGACACTGAAGGTGCGCTGCATGGTAAAATAAACAGTGTACTCTGGAGTTGACTGAGGAGGTGCATGAATGGCATATTCAACACTACTGGGACAGGCAAAGTGTCATTTTCTGAGGTGTGTATGTTTTCAGTAAACTGGTAAAAAAAGCAAAAACATATAAATCTTGTTTGTTTTGTTTTTTTGTAACCAAGTAGGAGTAGTGTAACATCTCGGACATAGACATATTTATAACAATGATATTGTCCAGATAGAGATTTTGTTTTTTGCATTTTCTCTCTACAGTATAACTTGTTTTAGCTTTACAGGATATAGCTTGCATGCTTAGTGACGTCTGCCTGTCGCTGTTATCAAAAATGCCGTTGTTTCAGAATAAACTACCCCTGGCATGTTCATTGTAATGAAAAACTATGTCAACAAGTGCAACAGCATGGCTCTTCTATGTGGTTTTATAGTTTTGGGAGGACAATAAAGTTCTGTGCTAGAAGCATTGGCTACTGTACATCAGGATTTGGCTATACATACATTTTTGTTGTTAGTCTCTAGAGGGGATTTGTTGATACTAAAAAGGTTCAATAACACCAGTCTTGCTCTTGAACGCTCACCTTGCAGTGAAAAAGCATAAACATGTCATCGTAGGAAGGAAACAAAAACCTGAAGTTAGGATTTCTTCAGCTCACCTACATGTCTTCTCCTTGTATAAGGTTAATATGTTTTGCACATGATCCCTGACAAATAAATGTAATAAACTGAACTAAATGGCACCCCCAGGTTGTGGCCCCGTGAAGTTTGAATTATTATTTTCCTTCATTTACCGTTGGAAGGCCTTCCTCATTTTTGAAACCTGGTCTTGATAAAATGAATAGGTCTTTAGGTTAAATGAATAGTGTGATAGGTTGAAATGAATAGCCCATGACATGTTCATAAACGTCCTCAATGATGATGAACATGTGCAGATGCTTATCTTTATTGGTTTGGCTGAACTTGACTGATGAAGGACCTGAGGTGACAACTCTGTTATGACTAGCTGAACTCGAGCAGATCCTACATGGGACAGCCAGAGGGAAAGACTCCAAATTAGTTTTCTTTTCTTTTCTTTTTCTTTACTTTTCTGTGGGTGAACCATGCCCTCACCTTTAAACTCCTATCAGCCGCTGTCTGTCAGGAACCGTTGGACCTGTTAAGCTTTTGTTTACTTTAATGTGACTGATTTGTTTTGAAGGCTCGGCTCAGTTCGGCACGTCGCCTTCGCTGCTCACATTTTAGTCCAGACTGCTCAAGGTTTATCAGCCCTGGAGGATTTGTTTCTGGGGACCACAGGCTGGCTTTCTTTCTTTCTTCATCACCTGCATGGCACTGTGCCACTCTAATCAAAACAGTTCCCCCCAAAAAAGAGACATAGCCATATTTTTCGGTGCTTTATGTATGAAAGAGTGGGCCTGTGTGTTTGTCAGTGTGTACGTTTGTTGGCCGCAGGTTTGTCTGGTGGACACATTAGACTGTTCTGTAAGGATGAAAGTGATAATCAGTGCCACATCCTGGGCTGGAGTTAAACCAGTGTCATAAGAAACAAGAAAACCTGAAGTATACTCCAATGAAATCTCCATCTTATCAATTCAGATTTGTTTAGAAATGAAACAGGAAGGATAAATATCCTAAAAACCTAATTTTCTTTTAACAAGTGAAGAAATATGCCTAGGTTTACTAAACTCTTTTTAAACAGAAATACTTTAAACATGTTGGTTTGCATTGGAAACAAAGTGAAATTACCTTACTGCAATGTCAGATTTTGTATCAAGATCAAAGAGACAACCTATATGTCATCACGGTCACTTCTATCAGCGTTAAATGTTAGCTATAGCTATGATCCTCCTTATATAATTAGAAATTAGATTCTTTGTCTTTCATCTTTGCGATGACCTCATATAATGGCGCCGTCTTTAACTGTACAGTAAATGTAGACATTGCTGCCGCGTGCACATGCTGGCCAAAAAGCCAGCGAACAATGAACAATGGAAAGACAGTTGGGATGCACACAATGCAGCTGATTGTACTTCCTTCAGCCTCTCAGTCTGCAGTGCATTCTCAAGAGACATGAGATTGTAGGTCTGCAGACTGACATGTTACAGATAAAGGCTCAGCCAGCTACATTCCTGTCACACTTTTTACAAGGTTAATTTACCTATATATTAACCCCTTTGTCTTTGTTGGGGCCAACACGTGTCTCAAGTTCTTGGCTTTGCTCAGACAATGTGGAGAGCGAATTTTCAATCTTAGACAGCGTTACTTGAATGTCTGCCATCTTCTTGTTGATGTGGTACAACAATTCAACTTTGGTCTGAGTTTAGGTATATCACGTTATGGTTTTGGGATGCAGAATAGAGCTGTTGTTGGAGTGTACCTTATGAGCTAGCAGTACCTGCCAGCACCACCTGAAGTACCCTGTCTTGCTGAATTACTAATACAACCAGAGATATTAGTGATAGCTACATTAGTAGAGACCTCGCTATAGCAAAAACTGACATTTCCATTGTCCCATTGTATATATCATCATGTCAGCCAACTAAGTGCAGTTTTTCGCTAAAAATTAGCGGTTCTCAGACAGATGCCTCCTTGGATAATGGCCTAGCTGTGCAAAATCAATTGTCGTCCATCATCATCATCATCATCATATCTCGTTTTCTCTGCCTCCCGCCCTTCTTAAGTTAAGCGAGGACAACCTGGTTCTCGTGACCCAGCTGTGTTCTCATCTCCACTGATTAGGTGAGAGTGACGTAATCTGCTGTGGTCGGTGCTGCTGACAGACATGAAGAGAAAACCACCGGTATCTGTGCTGCTGGCGCCCTTACAAACAGACACATGCCTCTCAGGATGTCTGAGAGTGGTTGTCATTACAGCATTGCAGGGCTGAGACTTGATGTAGATTGAGTTTCCATCAGTCTATGCAAAACAGGTGGTATTGAGGACATACTGTAGGTGAGAACTAATTTTCCATTTTTTGAGTCTCTGTCAGAATGACAGCCCATTACATGTTATGCCGATCTATCATTCTGGAAAATAAGCATTTCCAGCATGTTGACACAGTTTAACAAAGTTGACAGCAATGAAGAACAACATGAAAATGACAAAGGCAGATGTCTTCACTGCTTTACTTTCTTTTCATTGAGATGCTATGCTTTTAGAGTCACTCTGTCACCTGTTAGGCTGCCTTGTGATTAATCTCCCCTGTACTGATACGACCCCTTGGCCAGTCTTTGGTTCACTGGAGACCTGAAGAATAACCAGCTCAACTGAACTTGACTCTAAGGGTCAGGATTCATACAGCACAGGGCCATTTGACGGAGCTGAGTGAGTCTTGTAAAGCTTTTTACAAGAGTTTTTTACAAGCACTTTAATGACTTTGTCAATACAACTATGGTTTTCTTACCCCATCCACTGTGGTCTGCACGATAATGATGACCTTAACAAGACAGGGCAGTGGTTATGAGGGCTGTGAAGACTTTTGAGGTCATGAAGTCATATGAATGTTGACATGATGATGTTTAGCAGGTATAATGTTTACCATGTTCCCCATGTTATTTTCGCCTGTTAGCATGCTAACATTGGCTAATTAGCACTAAGCACAAAGCTGAGGCTGATGGGAATGTCATTAGTTATTCAGGTATTTGGACATAAACCAAAATAACAAATTAAGATTTTTACCTGATGATGTCGCTAGATGAAAAGTCAAGGATCACCAAAGTATTTACAGTTCATCCTGAGGTGGACATGAATGTCTGCACCAAATTTTATGGCAATCCATCCAACAGTTGTCAAGAAATTTTACTCATAATCCCAAATATCAACCTCACGGTGGCACGAGAACAAAAGTCATGGGTTCATCAAAGTCATTAGGATTCATAGTCTGAGAGCCATGAATATCTGTACAAAATTTTGTGCCAATCCATCTAGCAGATGTTGTGATATTTCACTGGATAAGTGAAAACATTGACCTACTGGAAATGTGTTTCATAGCAATCCATTCAATCATTGTTGAGACATTTCCATCTGGACCAAAGTGGTGGGCCGAGCCATGTCGCTAGCATGGCTGAAAAAAAGTCATTCTAATGGTGAGAAAGTTGGAGGTTTTCACCTGACAGCAGTATTATGAGTATCTGACACAGAACGGGTCCATTTCACACAATGTTTAACTGAACTCCGGAGTGTTTGCCACATGAAGACAGACGCGGTGCAGTAGAGATGTTGTACTGTTTGTACAGAGGTGACAGCATTAGCTCTCTGAGTGGCGCTCTGCCAGTATTGCGGTGCTGTTCCCATACACTGATAGGCCTGGATCCTATTTAATTTGTCAGTCTGAGAACACATTCATGTTCCAGCTTGAAAAGAAGGCGCCTAACTGAGGTTGCTTACATAGAAATGTAACATGAAACAAAGAGTAGATACAGTATCAGTTATGTAATTTAGAAACTGATCTGTTTTCCTACTGTGGTTCATGGCTATATGTTTCACAGGTAACAACAACAATGGTGGAAATAAATCAACAAACCTAAGGAAGCTGTGAATTAAAAATTAATTTAATTCTGTTGAGAGAGTGTTTGACGCTGATATTAATGTTTTCTGTGGAAATAGAGCGGCCTCTTTCAGTTGGAAAATATTTTTTTCCAATCCCCTGATCATCTCTCAGTGGGGGCTGGGATCTGGTGGTTTGTCTTCTGTCCAACACACACCTTGTTTTACTCCTTGCATTTCCAGTCCAGTTGAGATGTGTTTCTCCTTCAGTGTTCCAGCAGGCTCATTACCTGACTCCCCAACTCCCTTGACCGTCCAAAAGCCCCTTCCCTGCTTTCCTCATCTCATGTAAAGTACTAATTTACAGGGCGTTCTGTCGTCCCCGCCCTCTGCAGCTTTATTTTTCTAACTGGTATGTAAGACATATGTAGCACAAAGGCTTTCTCCCCCCATCTGTTTGCATGTTCAGCCGACACATTCCTCATCTGGCTGTGTGGTTCTTGGAATTGCAAAAAGGCGGTCAGAACATGGCAAGGAAGAAACGATCATTTAGATAGTGTTAATGAGCATGTAATCACAAATGATTGCCTCATATTCCCACATTTCTGTGGTTCTGAAGCTAAAGCCTTTAAATGAATCTCACAAAATACCGTGCTTGACATGGTTAAAGAACTTCTCATGTTGCTTGTAGGACACAGGCCAGTGGATTACCACAGGTGCTGTTTATGTGCCTGGTCAGAGTCCAGCTTTGGGGACTGGCTGTTTGTAAAGTCGACTTCTCCAGATGTACTTGGAGCTTGTCTGTAAAGGCCCTTTCACCCCTTTCATCTGTTCTGCAGCCTCCATAGGTGGGGTCCAGGGATGGATCCAGTCCCAGGAGCTGGATGTCCATTGTGCCTATGTGTCTGCTCGGTGATAAATGAAACGTCTCTCATGCAAAGCAAACTGTCAGGCTCACATCTGTGATAACATGCAGCTTATTTGCTTTTGTTGAAATCTCTGAATCTTTCAAAGATTGTTCGCTATGGCTTTTAACATGATGGTCTCATAATACTGCAGTTTAACTAGAGCTGCAACTTGATAATGGTCATTATTGATTCATCTCTCTTCATTTGATTGGCTGGTTAATTAGTTGTAAAATAAATAAATAAATGGTGTGAATATTAGAGCTGCAACGATTAGTCGATTAATCAATTAGTCGTCAACTATTAAATTAATCGCCAGTGGTCCAAATTCTCTGATTTCAGCTTCTCAAATGTGAATATTTTCTTTAGTCCTCTATGACAGTAAACTGAATATCTTTGGGTTGTGGACAAAACAAGACATTTGATGACGTCACCTTGGGCTTTGGGAAACAGTGATCAATATTTTTTACCATTTTCTGACATTTTATGGACCAAATAACTAATTGATTAATCGAGAAAATGATCGACAGATTAATCGATAATCAAAATAATCGTTAGTTGCAGCCCTACTGAATATTATTATATTGTTAATACAAAACTCAAAGGGACGTCACCAAAGTGCTTATTTTCACTCCACCACTTCGTTAGATAGATGTCCATGAAATTTCGTACAGACATTCGTGGTTGTCAGAGGATTAACCCCTGATAATTCAATAGTTTGACAATTGAGACAGACAGGATTTCTTTGCGATTCATTTTAAAAATTGTATATATCTTAAAATAAAATGGAACATGGGTCAACAGAATATCTCCTTTTGGTCCGCTATAGCACATAGCAAGTGACTGTATTTTAACTTGATGTTAGGATCTGCTTCACATTGAAATACAGTTAATACAGTTTAGCCTGGTTTTAACTTTGATTTTTGGACAACTTTTGACCTGCAAATCACCAAATCAGTGCTCACTGTGTACATATGGGACTTTATAGATTGCATGGAAAGATATGCAATCATAACAAGAGTCCACATATAGTACATGCAAGAAACTGCAAAAAAAATGCGATAGATCGCTGACTATATATTACACACTATTCATAAACATAGTTTCAGGCCTGGCTTTAAAATGCAGGGTGAGGACCTGTCATGCTGTTGTATATCAACCTATGATGCCATTTGAGGTTCTTACATTAAGTCCAAAATCCTCTTTGGTTGTCTGTTTAGTCCCACTAACATTGACCTTAACCTCAGAGACCTCAGGGTCATCATGCTTGGGGGGGGTGTGTCAAACAATGGAACAAACCTGTGATGGATGGCCTGGATTCCCCACCGTCAGACTGACTCACCTCTCTCTCTCCTGCCCTTATGTCATTCACTAAACATGAGAAGCTAATGTTACGCCACCGGAGCTGTCTCATTTGGCTGTTTAATGTCTCAAGTTCAGTACCTGTCAGGACATTGAAGAAAGGAAAAAAAAAGAGATATTTGACATTGGTGACACCCACAGTCTGCATAGTTCTGATGGGCAAAATACCTCCAAGCTCTGCAGGGCCATAACCATACCATTAGTGCTATTCACTCCTGCAAAAACAGCAGTGAATTTGACCCGGGGGCATGTTCATCACTCCATCCACTTCCTTTGGAGTCCTCTGATGAATTTTTCAACAGGCGAGTTTAGAAGCAGACCAGGGCAAGTGTTGACTGGCGCTCTTGTACGTTTCCTCTCCCTAAAGGAAAATTGTCCCGAGGAAACTCTGGCATTGTCTTGGGGAAGCTGCTGTGTGTCGAAAGCTTTAGCGAGTCCGTAAGCATGGTCGTTTTTCACCATGGATCCATTGTGCCGTAAAATGGCATTCAGACGTTAACAAAAAATGTTTGGATTAGCTGCACCTCTGGGTCATACTTAAATATTATTCATCCCAAGAGGGGAAATGAGAAAATGTTCAAGGGGGCTCAGCGTAGTCTTGTGAAGAAAAGAAAGTTTATTATTCTCATATATTAGTTTCTTTTTAAAAATGAGATAAGGTTTTTATGATTTCACCTGCAAAATCTAAGCTGTTTTTCTTGTTATTGTGTTTAAGTGTTGTTTTATGTGAGACATGTAAACTTAAAAGTGAAAGTTGTAATCCTTACCATTTCATTCCTGGTTGATTTGGCGTATAACAGTAAGTTTACATCACAGCCAAACAAACTCACATAATGTTTTAATAAAGAAGTCAGACAATGATCATCCTTTTTCCGTCATGCCACGAGCAATTGTGATCTGTTTTCATGATGCACAGAGCACAAGTAGTTTTCCACACAACACTTCAAATCACTTCCTGTGAATCCTCGTGTGTAGGTAGACAGGTTGAATCGTGCACGAGAATGGTGGACTAGTGCGCACAAGAAATAAAAATTATGAAAATGTAATAAAATACATAGATAGATAAAATACATAGATAGATAAATAGATTTTTAAAAAACAATAAAATAGCTAAAAGACAATAGCAAATAAAATAGATAAGAGGGAGTAAAATTGATTTAATTAAATAAATAATGGCCATGACACATTCTAATCAAAAGCCAGGCTAAAGAAGTAGGCTTTAAGTTTATGTTTAAAGATATCAACACTTTCAGCTGCTCTCAGATCCTTACGCAAACTGTTCCAACAGCTCGGAGCATAAAGGGTCAGTTCTTTTAATAGGACTATTTCTTTGTGGAGAACAAAATTTGAATCCTCACCCAAAGAATTAAAATCAAATTGTAAGACCCAGTGTTTCCCTGTTTCCTAATCTTTGGAAATCTTTAGGTGCTGTGACTTTATGTGATGAAACTTATTTCAAAGGAAGTCCACAAAGGAAGGGAATCATTTTGAAGTCCGAGGAATGTTGCTGTACGTGACATACACCAATCCTTCACCTCTTCCTACGATGTTACGGATTTAACAACTGTATCTAATGGAAATCTTTCCAACTCCAACTCTGGAGTGACCTCTGCAACCTACTTTTCATTATTTCAAAGTGAACTGCACCTTGATAATAATAAAGTTAAATTTCAAAACCAGAGTTCACAAAATTAGTAAAATAGGTGTCTACACTAAGTAAATCCACACTTCTGTAAGTACAGCTAAATCTTTTTTACTGCGACATGTTTTTACATTTAATACAGGAACCTGTAGATGTAATGCTACTTTGAGCATTAAGCATCACACAGGGACTCTCCCTCTCCTCTAACGTATGCCACCATAATGTTTAATTTACTCTGCTGATGACTGGCTCCAGTGTTCTTAAGGCCCTCTTTGAAGGGATTACAACGGCAGTTAAGCGAGAGAAAAACAGCACAGGAAGTTTTTATGTCTCTCTCAACCCTCCAGGAGTGATTAGTCGCTGTGGATAACCACTCTTAATACATGGAGGAAGAGAACCAGCCCTGCAGGCTTACATGTCCATCCAATGAGGGACAAAGGTCCTTTAAGATTTATTTAGCCGAGAAAACAAACATGGAATATTATCAGTGGGAGTACACTGAAGTAAAAGCAGACCGAATCAAAATTTACTGTTTCCAGAAGTTCACATTATAAAGAATGTATCATAGTGTACATGTCTTTTCTTGCTACTGCTACAACTCTGGTTTCAATCTGTGTCCAGATCCCTCCTGTTCCTCTAACTATACCTTTCTAACATCACTGCTCCTAAACATACCCCTCATGGCACTGTAATCCCCCCCTCCAGAGTGCACATATTTCCTGCTTTTCCAGATGAGGAAATATTGTAGGTTTTCAAGACAAGGGCCCACATCTACTGTGTTCTGAGCCAGTGACTGGGCCTTGTTACATACAGGCTAAAAGCGTAGCTGTTATATCTATTCAGTCCACTTAATTCCCTCTGTGTCCTGCTCGGGCTATAGGTCCAGTTAACAAGCCTGTCTTCACACAAACACAGATTTTACATAAGCTCACTATATCCTCTGTAAGGGACACCTCTTGAAATAGTATCCCAACATCGGATCTCTTGCTCTCGGATAGCCAGACCTCATAAAGTCAGCAGTCTGAGGCTGTACTGACAGAAGGTATTTCCATTAGGCTGCTGCATCTGTGAACATTTCACAATCTGCTGTTCAGTTAAGCTCAGTGTGGCAGTAGGTGTGCTCATCACTCAAAGCTTTGTTGATGACTGACTGATTGAGATGTTTAGGAACACGGAGTTTCGTATGTTTCCTGTGTTCACTCCAACTTTCCATCTCTCATTTCTTACTTATTTGGCCCAGTGATTCCCTCCTCGTTTTCCACCAGGGCAGGTGGAAGTCTTTAATCTTCTGCCTATTCGGGTTGCCCCCTCTACCAGAGCAGAGCCCAGTAATTGCACTAGCACAGTAATTGAGCTATCTGTTGGTCCGTCTCAGACTATTACAGTAATGCAATCCCACCGCAGGACGGCATGGCAGCCGGCTCCGCTTCCCCTGATTACGGCTGCTGGAGGTCGGCCAGACCAGGAGGCAGTGGTGGGCGGGAAGAGTTTGATTTAGATTGGAGGGAGGATGTGTTATCATGTCCCTGTGGTTATCGCTGCGGTAACCAGCCACCAAAAACCACTGGTTCTCCAAAGGACAAAGGAATGCCTTTTTTTCAAGAATCACTTTGTTCAGGCTGCTGTACATAGTATACCATGAATCAATAAGCACTGGGAGCTCTGTTCTCTCAGTCTCCCTTGAGGTTTGTCACGGTGCACACTGTATAGAATAAAGTATAAACAGTAGAAACGTGCCTGTCTGTGTTTAAGAAGGTAACAGGCCCCACTGATCCGCTCACAAAGTTGGTGTGCCATAAAGAAGCTCTGGTAAGAAGTGGGAGAACATTCAGTGTTTGTGTCCTGTATCAGTGACCCTCAGTGGCCCCTGCATGCCAGGTCTGACCCTCACTGACTGACACAGCTGCCTCTCCTCCATAACTATTACTGATCCCACTGGAGGAACCGTGTATGGAAAATCAGTTTTATGCTATAAGGTTTCATTCATATGTTGTGGATGCAAGAGAGGATGTGAAACAACAGTGTCTGTCTTTTATAATCACATGGCTTGTTGTGCATTATCGCTTACATGTAGCATTGTTTTTCAACAAGTTGTTCTAATGACATTTTCAACTGCAAAGATTACTCTGTTAATCGATTCGAAAGTTAATCTGCAGCAATTTTGATAATCATTTCATTGTTTAAGTAATTTTATAAGCAAAAATGGCAAAAATCACTGGTTCCATCTTGTTAAATGTGAATATTTTCTGCTTTACGTATTATTCTATATAGGCAAACTAAATATATTTGGGTTTTGACTGTTGGTCGGACAAAAAAAGGCATTTTAAGAAATCACCACCAGCTCTGCGCCCTTGTGACGGGAATTTTTACAATTTGCAAACAATTTGTACACTAAGTGATTAATTGATTTATTGAGAAAATAATCTGTAGATCAATTGATAATGAAAATATTCGTTAGTTGCACCCTAATGACATATCTGCCTCTTTCACATTTTTTCTCATACAAACAAATCAGTTACTCTTCTAGTATCATTTGACGCAGTGGCAGTCATTTGTCAAATAAATTCTTATTGGTTACATCTTTGCTGTGACCCTTTTGTCTAAGGCAGAACCTGGAACCTTCTTTCTCCTACAGGTTTCTCCTCCTTTTAGACTGGCTGCAGTGGACTGACTCATAGCTGTGCATCAGCCAAGCCTGATAATTGCTGCAACTCTAGAGAGTTACAAAAATAGAGGAAGTGTAGACTGGCTTTATTCTGGCCTCATGCCATTCTCTATTGTTGGCTCACGGTGGACCTGAGCTTTGGTACCTACTGTAACAGTCTGACATAAAGTCTGTAAGCTCCTTACATGCTCCACTGATGTCTGAGCCAAAAGAAATTAGTACAATCAAGAGAAGTGTGTCCAAGGCTTGGTGCTTTGGGAATTATAAATGTGGACTGCAGTCTGCTCTGCAACTCAAAAGTCAATTCCAAAGAAAATCCTGCTCCAAGTGTGTTCATGTTCACACTGAAGCATCATCCCTCTGGAATGAGAATATTTGAATGTTTGAGGTTTTGCACTCAGGAAAATGCAGAACACGCTCAAAGCTTTTCTTTCTTTCACTCATGTAAAACGTTTCTGGTTTTAAATTGCTCCATCTGTTGAACTTTTCAACGAATCATTTTTCATTGCTGTCAAAGTGATTTTTATCAAAGAATGTATGACAGCATTGTAAGACAGTATTCTTTTCTGGAGGCTAATTAGGTGGGTACAGGCTATGGATGATTTATGTGCTGTGGTTACTGAGAAGTGATTGGATAGATGCTGTGTGTAGCCAGCAGCTATACAGTGTGTGCATAGGAGCCTTTCACAATGGACCTCATCCAAAAACAAACAAATATGCAGCAACACTGCCAGAGTAAACACTGATTTCAGTGGATATTGGTCTTGTTTGCATTAGTCTGCCAAATGTTTGTGTGTGGGATTCCAGTATTCAGCTGTTCAAACCAAGTACCTGAACACAGCTCTGCAGTCCTGTGTGGATGAGAGGTGGGTTTACTGAATGCTGCTGCGTTAAGGTGTATGGCTGGATCACCACAGATACCTGTGGCAAAGGAGTTGATACACAATTTAGCATTGGATCTCACGCATTGATAGCACCACTGCAACACTAACTGGATGTATCAGGTTGTGCTGTGTTTAAATCATTTACCCAAAAGTAATTATGTTCTTTCATTCACTTTGTGATATAGAGCAAGGATTGGAATATTTGCCTTGTTTTGCTACTGAAAAATAGCCAGTCCTTGTGCTTTACATTCTTTAATTCTCTGTAAGGTAGAGAGCGACACGTTTACAGTTGAGATGGCTTTGCTCGCCGTGTTACAGAAGAGGAGAACATTACTGGGCCTTTCTTTATCTTGCTTGATGTTGTCTTCGCTATCAACCATCTCCACTCACAGTGGACCGATGGAAGAAAACACCAGTCAGTTTTCGTGGTCTCCATGTCCGTAGCCGCTGGACCCGACATGTTGTTTCTGAGGTGCAGAGAAGGGTGTTATGGGTAACGTGTTGGTTGCAGAGCCTGGCAGAGGAGCTGAAGTGTGTCCCTGCATGTCAAACAAGGTGATAAGTTAATTAAACTTCCTGTTAGGGCTGAAACTAACATTTTCATTTTCAGTGAATTTGCTGGTTATTTTCTAGATTGATCGATCAATTGTTTGTTCTATTAAAACTGAAGAACAGTGAAAAATACCAATCAACTGGTTAATTTTCAATTAAAAAAAACATTTCAATCCTATCCTATTTCCTGTCTTCCTATACCCAAAATCCATAAAGGTAGGGAAGAACATACACACCTGTGCGTATTTGCATACGTGCAGATAGAGAACCATCAACACTGGGTCGCTGTCTCTGACATGTGGAGAAATCATGGTGAAAGATGGAATTTATGTAGCTTCATAGCGCAATGCAGAATGCACGAGAACCATATGTGTGTCTCATAAACCCAAAACCACTTTCAAAAAGATCATAGATGAGTTACATATGATCATCCTGTCAGAGACATTTTCCCAGATTATTAACTCTGCATTGTAGCATTGAAGCATGTACATTTCTGGATTATCATCAATGAAGAAAAACTTGTTAACTCATTGGTATCTTAAACTGACTTTTATTCATTGTTAGACATCCATTGTCATCACCCACTGAACAGTCTCAAGTGTTTAACGCTCAAGTAAATCAAAGAAGTTCTGGAAAGTAATTGTTATAGTAGCTATTGAAGCAGAGTAAACACAGAATTACTGGAGCTTTGATATTTGTCTGCATGTCTCTCTGGTGGCTTTTGTATTCTTTTGTATGACAATGGTGGATCATTATTAAGGCCTCCATGTGTTACTTAGATTATCACTTTCCCTCATCAGAAGACTGCTGAGGAGATTTATGGAAAGGATCAGAACATGTCATATTAGCAAAAAAGACAAGATGTTTTACAATGACTGGGGGCATTTAAAGAAGATCACACACAGCTGTTGTCTGTGTTTGTGATTTTCAGTGCCCTTTCCCTGATGCACTGTATTCTGTTTGTGCTTATGTCTTTGGCTGTTGCTCACTTTTTTTTTCTTAGGAACAGTTACCCATGCACCATATGGTGATGATATTATTATATTTACACTTTGGCTTTGGGGAAACTAACTGTTTTTCCTGCATAACCAGTGTCATACATGGATGCATTAGGTGTCCACAGCTTGAAGGTATACCAAAAAAGTATTTCCCAAAAAATACATACCAATACCAGTGGTTACCAGTGTCACATCACAGCAACAAGGTCCTGGGCTCAAACTCGGCCTGTTTTCTCACAATTTTACCTCGTCTCGTGATCAATTTATTTAGTGGATGACAGTGTAAACAATAGCTGAACAACTACTGGATGGATTGCCATGAAAGTTTGGCACAGACTTCCCATAGTCCCCCTCAGAACTAAAAACTGTGTGATCGATGTTACAACTGAATTTTAAAAACTTAAAAACTTTTTTAGGGCAGCCTGGTCACTCTTATTTTTAAGATCTATGAATCTACTGTTTACAGTGAACACACATTTAGACTCACTAAGACAAAAACAGTTTGTCTGACTCTGGGTAAATGGGAGGAATAGCAAAATTACCCATAGACTGCGCTCACCCTGAAAGTCCTCACTGTTCACACATTTCTTCAGATGTAGGACTCAAACATCTGTTTTACTTTTGCCGGAAACAGAACAGGCATGACTGGCAGCCCCCCCAACCTCTCCCCATCGTAATGGCTTGATCCTTTGATTATAGCGTTGGGAGAAAAGCACATGAGTATGTTCCTAAGTTTTCCTTCAGGGCACCGCATTGGCACATGAAATGTTCTTTCATGAATACCCCCACACAAGTGGGGCTTAATAAAGACCATCAGACCATTAGATCAGTAAGTATGTGAGAACATTTTCCAGTTCTTGGGGCTATAAATTACTGCTCATTTAGAAATTGTAGCATCAGCAACACGCTTCTCAGTATGACAGTGGAGTCTGTGGATTGTGTGATTGATGTTAATGTCGTTATTGTGGTTCATTGCGATTTGTAAATTGTTTGAAGCTTGTGTAATTGTGGGTCTAAACAATGGCTGATAAATGAGAGATTTTCTTATTAACTATGCAGAATTGACATCTGATGCCCATCTAAGTATACATTTCTGAAGATTGATCAAATGATTCAGGCAGAATATCAATGTAATGTAAATATCATGGTCTGGACCTCAGTATAATTATTTATAAAATACTGTGAGCCTATTTGATTGCTCTGAATGAAATGGATGTTTCTACCGTTGAGCTCATTGTTTCCACATTAACATGATTGTTTCTCAGATTTATCTGTATAGATGTTGCTCTCTGAAAGAGCACGTTACAGAAATGTTTTTCATGTCTGTCACACAAATGAAGCATCGTGTTAGTTCAGGCAGACTGCTGAAGTCACTGTTGCATCACCTGATCAGCATCAACTGCTTCCTTCATGCTTCACCATCACTGACTCATTCACCAGCTGTGTCGTCCAAACATATTCATGCAGGTGCACAGTGCACCATAACCTGACACTTCTTTACTCGACTGATACCTTCATGCCAATGTCATTTGCCGCCACCTCCTCCCCCTCAATGTTCCGCCATTTCTTGTCAGCCCACAGCGAGTCTCAGGGACAGCTGTTTTTTTCATGTAACATCAGATCCTGAAATGGAAAACCGCGATTAATTAGCTCTCAGTGGAAAAAGTAACTAATGACAGTTTTTGATCAGCTTGTCTTTTGACATAATAGACTTTTCTGCTTGATGCAGCTGTGGGAAATCACTGTTCCAATTATTATCCATGTCCTTATCTGTAACTGCAAAGTAGTTCTAGTTCTAGTGTTGCACTTCCATAAGCCTGGGAGACTGACAAGAGACAGATTTTTAGTCTCTAGGATGATTGAAGCTTAAAAAACAATGGATCCTACTTTTCCCATAATGCAACTCAATAGCACATTTTATTAGATCTTAATAGACTGGTAAATGCCCACACCTTTCAAACTCCAGTTCTGAAGTAATTCAGACTTTCTGTTAAAATGTTTAAGCCTCAAGCTAAATCCATGAAAATAAAAGAATAGCCATGATGGCGTCATTGGGGTGATTTTTTGCAAACTTGGGAAAACTCCCTCGAGAGCCACAGAAGACGTTACACAACTGTTTTCACAGGCTGAGTATTCCTCTTGACGAGTAAACCAAGCTTCATGTGTAAAATCGGTGGAGTGCTCCTTAAACACTGGCATCTGCAGCCATGGTTAGGATACCTCGTCCTCGAAATCAAATCACCCCATTATTGAGCAAAATTCATTGACCTCGTACTGTCTGTCTCTGTTTAGAAAACAACATTAGCAGCAAATTGCGAGATTAAAATGTGAAACTGGACTGAGCAGAAGTTCTGCTCATCAGCTGGGTTCCTTGTGGCCTGACATGAACGAAAAATGTCATTTACTTGCTATTGTGCCTCTGAGCCCCTTTTTTAAACTTACAAACTGACGTCTTGTTTGCCTGATTAGTGAACTATTTGACCTCACGTCCCTCATGGCTGTTAACTAAAAGGTTAAAAGTGCAAAGCAAATCATTTCGTCTCTCTAAGTGGTCCTCGTCCATATATCTTTGAGGGTTCCTGGAAGGCTGGTATGTTGGAATTTTTAGTGCGACACCAGATATGCTCCCTCAGTGCCATTCCTCGGGGCAGCAGAGTGTGACCACACAGCTCTCTGTAGACCAGTGATTTGTCTGGCACTGCTGTCAGGATGAGTGTAAAGAGCAAATGGGTCTCTACAGGGCTGACAGACGCGGATTCATGTATTAAAGTGCTTGAGAGAGGAGTAGGGTTTAATTTGCTTGAGCGATCCCATATCTTTTGGAAAAAGTCCTGAGGCAGTCTGAGACATGTTCATAGTGGTTATTTCCCAGTGGCTCATGTTTAAGTGCTGCTGTAATCCTTAGGCACCCTGCTGCTCATGTAGATCACTCTAACATGAATGGTCTTCAGTTAAATGGATTTGTTCTTGTGCATGGTAACTTCTCTGTTAGCCTAATTAGTCTCAGCGCTGCCTCTTACATAATGACATTGACCTTTTTAAGTTGGGAATGATCTCAGTCAGTTCCCAGGTTAAAATGTGATCAGTATACAACAATACCAGTCTTTGATTGGTCACTTTCTCCAAATATGATGAAGAGTTGTATTCATAATCCTCAGGGGGAGCTTTTAAAGCGCAGAGTTAATCAACAAAACCCACCTGTGGGCAGGACATGACAAATGGCACTTTACCTGCTCACATGGCTTAAAAAATAAAAGACTCTGCTATAACTTACATCTAATGATGTGAAAAAAAGGCCAGTGGGTGAGAGGTACAACAATGTTTGGCACTGTAGGGCACCAAAAAAAGGAGAAAAAAACCCCCATTTTAAATAGGATAGAATTTGTAGCAGCCCTCTGCAGCTTTGAAAGGCAGTAAGTGGTTTTCCGCTTTTTTAGTAATGCCGTCAGTGGTCTGTTCACAGCATGCTAAGGTTTTTCCTAAGTGCCAGCAGAAGAAATGATTTGGTTTGGTTGCTGCAGATGGTCGCTGCCAGGGTCCCCTAATCTTGAAACACTGTAGAACATTCACTGAATGGCCAAAAGTATGTGGACACCGGAACATTACACCCTTTGCTGATTGTTGGGTATTAATATAACAGCCTCCACTCGTCTGGAAAGGCTTTCCACAAGATTTCGGAACCTGGCTGCAGGAATTTGCTCCCATTCAGACACAAGAGCATTAGTGAGGTCGGCCGTTGATGTTGGGTGATAATGCCTGGCTCACAGCCAGCGTCGCTGTTCACCCCAAAATTGTTGGATGGGATTGAGGTCAGGGCTCTGTGCAGGCAAACCTTTTCTTCATGGACCTGGCTTTTGTGTGATGTGTATGTATGGTCATGTTGAAACAGGAAAGGGCCTTCCCCAAACTGCTACACTATAGTTGGAAGCATACTATTGTCTCAAAAATGATTGCATACTGTAGTATTGAAATTTCCCTCCATTATGGCCTATCCTAGGGCTTTATGGAACCGGCATTATGACTCTATAAGCATTGTGAGGCTGCCACTAACATTAATTAGATAGATGAAAGATGAAGTTCTGTTTTTTCGCTCCCTCTCTGTCTGTCATGAAAATTCCTTTGAATCTCTTTGCTGTCTCTCTACATTTTTGCATGTGCATTTTACATAAAAATGAAGCTAAAGCAAATGCTTAAAATACTGTGACACATACTGCTGAGACAAAGCAAAACATGTTGACACTTAATTAAACTGCACCATAGCTGATCACACACAGTAACAAAGATACAATTCTATTAATATAAATCACAATCGGAGGGAGACGTTTGTTTTTTTTTGTTGAACGTCTACATGATGTTTGTATGTCGCAAAGCTTCTTAACCCGCTTCAGCTGTATTTTCTCCTGAACTGTCTCACTACAGATGAGGTGGACATTCTGCAGGAGCTTTCTCTTCAGGTGTCGAACAGCAGCAACGCCTCCATTACTGAAGATGACAGCAGGTGTCCAGTCCTGCAGGTGGGACAGTACTCCACCTTGGCTCTCCCTCTTCAACAGCTCATCACTGACGGGTACGGTTTCATCTACGTCTCTATATGTTAACTCTTTTTGAATAGTGTCTTGCTGCTGTATGTAAAGGTAAAAGCTGTTGGGTCACTTTACTTTTGATCATTTTTTTAAAAGTACCCTCTTTGTCATACCCCCTGGTGCTTACTGTGCAGTTCCTGTCCACAGTTACTTCAACTTTCAAAGGCCTAGTGGTGGTATGTTTTCAGTAGTAATTATATGGCTAAATGGTGTGTTTGTGTTTAGGTTTGGAGATGAGTTCAGTTTGTTGGTGCAGCTGCGGAGCCCTCAGAGAGATGAACGCAGCATCTTCACCATGCTCAGCCCCGACAGCCACATTATGTTGCAGCTGCGGATCAGTGCTTACGCCGTCATCTTCATAGGAACACAGCAACGGCACTACGAGTGAGCTCACTCCTTGATTTCTTCTCCTTTCCAACCTCATAAATAAAAATTGAGTGCAAGTTATGTATATATTGAGTACTGTGAAACTTCTTTGCCAGATTTAATAAGCTTTTATTCATGATTAATTGATTAAAATTGCAAGTCAAGACATACTCTTGACTTTTATGTATTACCCATTATCCAAAAAATCCAGATGTCAGAAGGTGATTACAACATCCATCTCAGGTAATTGAGGACCACTCGTGCCTATTCCTGCTTCTTGGCTAAAGTGTATGCAAATGTGTCTGTAAGACGAAGGAAAGCTCTGCGGAAATGTATTTGTTTGTAGCATGTGTGTATTTGTTTGACTTTACATTTTGTTTGGCTGTCTCTTTGGTGAAATGATTTATTAGACATCTCTTGGCAGGTTTTGCCTCTTCAGAGCTCCACAGAGCTCGAAGCAATACATCACTCCAAGACAGCAGACAGAACTGGGCCAAAAGACACACATAGATACTGTACTTATCTTCTGCTGTTGGCACATGGTTGAATTTTTTTTTTT
>NTHP01000015.1:1300732-1338743 GCA_003416845.1 Oplegnathus fasciatus
TTTTTACCTTGTGTTTTTTTTAAAGCAGCATGTCTGTCAAGCACGCTCGTTAGAAGCTTACATTTCCAAGGTTTGGTTGGGTCTAGAGCCCAGCCTGAACTCTAGATGACGCTAGTGGGTTAAAGTCCACTGATTCATATGTTAAAGGAAAAGGAGTGCATATGCATATGTTAAAAAGTTGTATTTAGTTGTTTTTAACTTTTTTACTATACTGTCAACCATGGGTCCGACAATGTTATAGGAGTGCAATGAGTGCTCTTTTAACAATAGATGAAATTACTATATGTAATGTCACTTTGGTGTACTCCGTGTCGACTCTTCAGCTCTGCAGAGACTTGTAGCTCATGGTTTTGGTTTTACAGCATATTTACTGTCTACTTTAGTTTCAGCACTCTCATGAACCTTGTTTTCATTAAACAAGGTCTAATTAATATACTGTACACTACCTGCCCAGCAACAAACAGCAGACAAAGTTGGTGAATAGCTGGTGAAGAAAGTTAAACATTCAGCAGCTAAAGAGCCAGATTTTTTCTCAGGAGCTGGTGGAGACCAAAACAGAGCTAAAAGGAGAATGAGTATTGGATTTAACATTTATAAGGTGGACAGAAACACAACTCCAGTGGGTTGCTAATGTTGCTGTGTGTCTGCTGTATGTGTAAATAGGCAACTATTAGCTAACAAGTCAGCCATAACAATTTTATAAGGAGACAGTCTGTCAGAGGTGTGTGTGTGTCAGCTTGTTGTGGAATTCTTCTACACCCCAAAAAAGAAATTCATTAATAGAGCTTTAATGTTGTTAAAGAATTTCTGCCCTTTTATTTGGGAAAATATTTATTCGTTTTATCTAGCCATGCTAAAGAATAATGGATCATAGCAGTGTTTGCAAATGTAGATTTAATTCTGCAAGCCCGACACAATATCAAATGGTACACACACTACAGGGGTGTAGCGTCTTGCTCAAAAACACTGTTACTTGATGTCCTCCTGGATCCATCCTGACGGAAACGTAGATTGTACAAAAGTGAATTTTGTTTTACAATCTACATATCTGTCATCAAATTGTATACACTGTGATATCATTGTTGATTTTTTCTGTACACTTGACATCTATTGCATGTCTGTCCGTCCTGGGAGAGGGATACCTCCTCTGTTGCTCTTCCTGATGGTT
This sequence comes from Oplegnathus fasciatus, assembly GCA_003416845.1. Taxonomy (NCBI): domain Eukaryota; kingdom Metazoa; phylum Chordata; class Actinopteri; order Centrarchiformes; family Oplegnathidae; genus Oplegnathus; species Oplegnathus fasciatus. The sequence goes on from NTHP01000015.1 coordinate 1,301,901, forward strand.
TCTTAAATTTTTTTTCCCTGTTAAAGGGTTTTTTTGGGGGAGTTTTTTCTCATCCGAGTCAAGGGTCTAAGGACAGAGGGTGTTGTATGCTGTACAGATTGTAAAGCCCCTTGAGGCAAATTGTGATTTGTGATACTGGGCTATATAAATAAAAAATGACTTGAAAATTGACTTCATCAGGCCAACTGTTTGCACTAAAATCATTTCGTTTAAACACTCTTTGAACCTTACTATTCAGTAAAGGAAGGTTTTCATAAGAAATAAAGAAAAGCGTATTTTAACAGTCAGAGGGCCCGAGTGTGATTTGAATTTATCACCTAGATTAAATCATGCAGACACAGACATGTGATTACATAATGACCCATGTGTCTCTCTGTCAGGTTCCCAGTCAGCGGTCTGTCTGATGGAAAGTGGCACCATGTGGCCATCAGTGTGTCTGCCAAGCAGCTGGCGCTGTATGTGGACTGCTCTCTGCTGGAAAGTGTGGACTGGGTGTACCACGGCATGGGGATCAGCGCCGACGGGCTGCTCATGGTTGGAGGCATCATCGAGGGCTTTGAGACTCCTTTTGAAGTAAGTGGCTTCTATCCAGTTTTATCTGTATGTCCAGCTCTTCAACTTTCGTTTTGTTTTGGGGTTTTTTTCCCACTGATCATAAAAAGAAACATTAGGACACACAAAAGCAACCCTCCTATAATCAGTAACGCCCCCCACACCCTATCACCTATTCTGTTAGTCTGCCCATTTCTACTACCAACTTTTATAAGATACCCAGAAGCCGAATTCATTAAGTTCAGGTCAGACTCTCAGCTTACTTAACCCTCAACTTCAGGGTGTCTGAATGGCCCTCATCGGATTTTAAAATATCTACTTTTAGGATTTCAGGAATGTTGTTCTACATTGCAGGTGTTTGTAATAACAGATATTATATGACCAGATGGTTACATGTATGCAATAGCCAGATTATATTTTAAACAACTGTTGCTGGGTAATAAGCCACAGGTGTATAGTCCAGTTCATTTAAATTTATTCCGAAAAGACATGCATGCCTTCTCATCCTTGCAGCACAAACACACACACACAGGAAAGAACACACAAGTAGATATTCCAGCCCCGTGGCCCTATCCCACCCCATTCCCTTTTCATCATAGACACAAAGACGTGTATCCCGTAATGCTTAGAAACCATGTGTTTGTTTTTATAAAGTATGCGTAGAAATCCCTGTAACCAGCTCTAACCACAACCTCAATTACCTCCCAAGCACCAGTGTTACATAAAATTACAGAGGAAACACTGATGAGTGTTTGGACAGAGGATGAGTTCAGTGTCTTCAAACCTCCTCTCTGTTCTCCAGTCAACATGAAGACCTCAAACTTCACTTTACTTTATCGTACCCACAAGGAGAATATGTAAGCTCCAAAGTACAAATGATGTAAACTTTACATTTTTTAGACAATTTTTAAATCCATACATTCAGCTTTAGAGTTTTGCACGTGTTTTTTATTCCTTTCCAGGCACCTATTGGTTTTCATTAATTTCTGTATGGTATGAAAATCTATTGGCAGACTCTTGAAACTCACTTGAGTTGTGTAATCTGTCACAGAGAACACCAAATCTGCATTAATTCTGCTCTGCATTGCATTACTGTTTTGTGGTCATGCAATTTAAGTGCAGATTAATTTGAAAAGTCATCATTATGTTGCCTTGTATGGTCCTTTTTAAGTCTCGTTCTCAAGGGCAAAAGCTGAAACTCTTCCATTAAAGGCTGATTTTGAAAGCCCATAATGCACCTCGCTTTGCATTGTGGACATGCTGTCCCGATTACAACAAGCACCCACGTAGCCTGAGGATGAGAGCAGGCAGTGTGACTGTATCACAATGGGGGTGAGGAGGAGCGTTATGGGAGCAGCATCTGGATTTGTTCTTAGCACCAGATAAAATGGATTCTCCATTGCTTTGTTTCCTCTGGTGACAGCTTTTGACTGAGCTCCAAGGATGGAGCACTTCCACACTCAGAGGTGGTGACAGTCTTGTCTCTGGACAAACCGTACATTACTGTACTCCGCTTTTATCCATAATTCTTTCTGTTATCCACTGCAGCACGACTGGGGCACAATTTGTTTAATTTTAATGGCTTAATATGTTCAGACTACATGTGATAGTAGGTGCATGATCGGTGGGGGGGTCCCAATCAATGTGCAAGAGACTTTTAAGTGATAATCATGAGCCTGCTATGAAAATGACTTACTGAAATAATTTAAAAAGCTTTAATTATATGAACAATGCTCAGCAAAGTGAGTTCTGCAGTTAATCATTTTAATCAAGTTTTAGTGTTCAAATTCCCATTTTAATGTCAAATTAAATGCCATATGTTCAGGCTCCATTGGTCTTTTCTGAATCTGACCCTCTGAGTTGAGTTAACGTCTTTTTGCTCACAGTATCTCAAAGTAAATTAGGTTCTTTCTTCTTCTTAGTTTCAGTGTACAAAGTTTTATTTTGTTATATATTTCATCATGTATAAGTAATGCTAACTCTTCATTATGAAAATTAAATTGTGGTAATTACTTCAACAGATCATAGTGATTTCTCAATAACCTGCATGTTCTAATCTAATATCATAATTATATCAACACTGTTTCCTTATAAATCTAAGCAAGCCATTTGTATCTGAAAATGAGGTCATATATGACGTGTTGGTCATGATCCAGCTAACTGTCAGTAAGCTGCACTTTTGGAGGTTTTGAGCTCATAGACTTGTTGCTCTGACAAAAGTTTCAGATGACTTTTAAACCAGCTTTGGAAAACAAAAAGTTCCAGACTTGTGTCAAATTGTCAAAATTCGAATCAGGATAACTCAAGTTTCCACGTACAAAGAACGAGCAGATAGATATTTAGCAGGTTTTATTTTGGAGTCAAGTGCTTTGAAGGCCTGAGAATCACACCGTGCATTTTCAGTGACGTGGGCTTGAATGCAGGTCTTCAACATTGTCATGTCGAATGCTTTCACGCTGTCCCACCTTTCTCATTGCTTGTTAGTCTTGTTTAACACTTTCATTACTCTTTAATCAGTGGTGTATTTTGCTAATCCCATTTATTAAAAATGTTTTGATCCAGACAAGGTTCTTTATTCGGATTCAACACATGATAAGATAACTGTGTGCTGTATGTTGTCCTCTTTATTTATTTCCCTCATAATAGTTGCCAGAGATGAAATTACAACTATGGATTGGTCAGATGTGATGATTCAATCTCCCTGCAGTAAAACGCTGAATCAAGTTCTTTCAGTGAAATCGATTAGATATACTCAATTGTCATCTGTTGCATCTGTGTTTGGTTCAGACAAGTCTGTTACAGAGCTGATGATCAATCATACATGCAAATATACAGCAGATGTCCCTCTATTTTTAGAAGGTTTTTCTGGCAGAGGTGCACAGGGATTGTTTTTTCTGCAGAAAACATCTCTGGAACATTATCTTTATGTATTAAATGATGCATTTCTGCATCAAATAAAAAATAAAACTTCTCAGATGCAGTTCCTTGAAACATACATCTCACTTTCCACTTTTCTTGGGATTTGATTTTAAAATGTAAGATCAAACAGCTTGTACATTTTTTATTTTTTTTTCCTAATGGACCTTATTTGTGCATATTACCTATATGATATGCACCAGCTAACCTGAATTTGTCAAAACAATGAGGAAATTTTAATATTGCACATGTAATTAAATTTAAATCCACGTGGTTCCACAAATTCATGTCAAACTACACACACACACACACACACACACACACAGACGCTCTCTCACCCACCGTCATGTCAAACACAGGCTGAAGACAGGGGCTTTTAAATGTCTGCAGATGTTTTGTTTGTCATGTTTGGCCTGATGCCAGAGTCACTGCTAAAGTAAAGGAACCCTGGGAACTGCAGTGAAGTGTCTGACCTTCAGTAACCTCCTTGTCTGTGTATGTGTGTGTGTGTGTGTGTGTGTATTTGTCTCTGTGTGTCCAGGCTTGTCCCTCCATCCTGTGCATGTATTGTGTGCGTACACGAAAAGCTATACTGTGCAGTGCATATACAGAACATGTACTGTATGAATATGTCAACTGCAAGATGCAGACGTGACAGCTTTGTCTCTAAAGCTTTATTCTGATTCAGTATGTTTACATTTGAAAATATCAAGACAGAAATGTGAGCTAAAATAGAACTGTGAAAAATACCCACCTTAAGTACCCATAGGCTGAGATGATGCCTCCAATTAGTTGTTTTGTCCGAACACCAGTCCAAAATCCAAAAGATATTCAGTTTACTATCACAGAAGACTATGAAAACCAGCAAAGATTCACATTTGAGAGACTGAAAGCAGAGAATTACAGGCATTTTTGTTTAACAAATGACTTAAACAATGAATTACTGCTGCAGATTATATTTCTGTCATGCAAAAAATTGTTCAAACAAGTGATCCAATTAGTTCTAATAAAACACATTTGTTATGACCCCAACGACCCTTCTTGGATTGGTCATCGTTGGGGTGAAGTAAAAAAGAAAACCAACCAACCAATAACTAAAGAGAACTAAAGACTAAAACACCTCTTCAGCCATATTTTAGTCCAGCTTTAACCTAAATATCTATTCGTATTTATATGTTGAAATCACCAAAACCATGCTTGCTGGATTAGCACTGTACAGTAATTTTTTTAGTACCTGCGTAGCCCAAAAACTGGGCTATAAGTAAGTTAATGTGATGTAGAGACAATGTTCAGGGTTTGCAAATGTGTGGGTATCTGTTGAGGCTCAGGTCTCACTTGTGTAGTTACCTGTAATCTCCAAAATGTAACTGTATATTAAGAGACATTTACATTTTTTTAATTTTCTACATGAAGGTGTTTGAGCGCTCACATTGTATTTAATGTTTCTGTTTCTGCAGGGTCATCTCCGACAGCTGACCTTCCTGATGGGCGACCCAGACGCTGCCCAGCAACACTGCAGCCACCACCCGCCCCGCTGTGGTGAGGCCGCCCGCAAGCCTCCTCGCTCCACACGCACCAACAGCGCCCTGGAGGTGAGGAAAGATGAATGGAAAAGAAAATAAGAGATCAGGAAAATGAATGTCATTTTCACATGTGAAATTAACTCTTTGTATTGGTCCTTTGACTTATGTAAACAGCACGGCTCTGACATGTCACTGAGGTGTTTAAGGTGAAGCCACATGTCTTTTGAAGCCCACAGCCCAGACACTCAGACTCCTGTAGTTAATACTTTACTTTTATATACTATGAAGCATGATAAAAGATCATCAGAGGATTTAAAACAAAAACTGCACTGACTCCTGTGGTTTTTGATCCAGTCTGGTGAATTTAATAACTGTGTGAGTGTTTGGTTGTTCATCGGTTTAGCCCTGAACTGCGTTTGTTTGTGGTTTTTAAATTTAGAACTTGTCCCCTCTTTTTCCACACAGAATATACTGCTATCCTCGAATGACCTGGAGGACCTGCTGGGGAATCCCAGGGACGAGTCATTTTTGAGCTTTGGCAGAACTGTAAGTAGGATATACACTGCTGAGAAACGTCGCCTTGCTGTTTAAAGCTGTGCTGAAAATTCCCTGTTTGTTCATCTAGGTGTGAAAAACAAACCAAAAAAAACCCCCAAAAAACATGCAGTTGCCTGGTTTCACAGCTGCATCCTGGAGTTGTAGTTGGAGGGTGTGGGTCCGCTGACCAGTCGTCATGGTGATTAGATCCGGCTGTGGACAGGCAGGCGGCCAGAGTCGTGTACACCGACCGCTGGTCTGGATTCACTGGCTTCATTTTTTTTCATCAGACTCTGTCTGTAAAACCACCAGTCCAGTGTCTGTCATTAATTAGCGCTGCGGTGCAGAGCCTCAGGCGTCAGAGGCACCAACTAGCCGTCCCACCTCTTGTCCTTGGCTGACTTGTCCACTTTCCTCGTGTGTGTGTGTGTGTGTGTGTGTGTGTGTGTGTGTGTGTGTGTGTGTGTCCTGTGAGACACCCGTGTGCCTGACCTGTCTGAGCTCTGGTCCATCAGTTTGTGTCTGCTCACTGGTCTTTGTTGTGGCCTGAAAAAAGGTTAATCTGGGTGCTGAAGCTAAAAGTCAGTTTTGATAAACTATAGCTTGGGCTCATTTCTTCTGGTTTTTATCAGAAAAAAAGAAACAATCACCACCACCACAAAGGGAATTTATTGGTGTTGTTGTTTTGACTATTAAAACACTCTGTAAAAAATCTGAAGAAAACGTAACTTTTGCATCACAACCACTGTGTAAAGCAAAAATGCCAAATATTTGCTGGTTCCACCTTCTTAAAGGGGAAGATTTTATGCTTTTCTTTGTCATATACAGTGTGATAGTACATTGTCAAATTATCAGATTAATTGATAATGAAAATAATTGTTAGTTGCAGCCCTAAATCAGTTTAGAACTAAAACAGTCAGCCTCAGGGCAAAAACACACCACAAGTGGTGAGCTGGGTGTAGCTGCTGGCTCCCATTCATTTTCTATGAAACGTGGTGAATCCCTCGGATAGCCAGTGGCGAGAGATGGACAAGTAGTGCGAAGGGCTAAGCTCAAATAAATTAACTGTGACCCGCCGTAGAAGAGGTGTGGAAAAATCTGCAAGGCAACCAAAAGTGTATGTTTATTGTAAATAAACATGCATTGCAGCCCTTTATTGTACATCTGACATGATAGACAGATGCAGCCCATACACTACTACACTAGTTTCCTTGTGAACTTAAACAACAACAACAGTGGAAGCAGCAGGATTGATCTGCTCACAGGCAGCCAAGTGAGAGAGGTGTCAGTCATGATCAACAATGTGACTGTTTAGACGATGAATATCTGGCATATAAGAAAGTTTGGTCAGCAGTTCCAAAGTCAGATTTTCCACATGGCTGCTGTCAGAAAATCTCTTACAAACTGTAGTGACCTTGTTTTCATATTATTGTTGTAGTATTTTACATGTTGTTTACTGTAGTTTAGATTGAGACTGTGCTGTGAAATAAAACTGGCCTTTACTGCAGAACGGACAGGACATATTGTTCATCTTTTTTTCTGTTCAAAGTAGAATTGCACATTGCTTTTCTCTTTTTTGTCAATGTGTTTGATGATACAGTCATCTTGTTTGAATTAAACTTAATTGGAAGTGTCAATGGACAAAATTAATGAAGGATTCCGTGATTACCTTCGGTGTGAGCACCCACGTCGTTAACGGTCGATTGTGTGAGCGCACAAGTCACATGTTTAATAGTCGCACTGTGTCTGCCCAGCTTATTAAAGTCATCACAATTTTTTAAAATTATTCCCACCTTTCTGCCTGTCCAATCCAACTAAACTGCCTTTCTCTCCATAACTGCTAGTCCATTGGTTTCCACTTAAGAGCGATCCCTCAATGTTAAATATCCCATCCCAAAATGCTGTTTGAAAAGAAAATATATCACACTAAGGAAGTAATGACAACATTTCATTGGACATTTAAAATTTGTGTTGATGATGATGAATATTTTAAACTGGTCCGTACATCTGAATCCACAATGAGCTAGCATGTACATTCAGAAATCTGTTTTGTTATGACTACACACACTGTAGTTAAATCTCTCTGACAAAATAAAATACAGTTCCTGAAACCCATATGGTTATTTACACTGGCACTCGCAGAATAAACCATGTTTCTGGAACCTGCACATGTTTGAAATGGAAACAAAGCAAAGGCCGCGCGCTTGGAAACGAAGGGAAAGCAAAGCTGGTTTGAATTTACATTTTCATGTCCATGCAAAATACTTGAAAAAATCAGCGAGGATCTGGTTCTCTTTACAATATACAGTAGTGTACCGCCAGAGGAATGAGGAGTAAAACACAGCAGACCATACCATGCCGTGCCAGCACCACCAGACAGAGTTTCTCCATCAGGATGGCATTGGGATGCCTTTGTGATGATGCAGACGACAAAGACCTTTCCTGCTGTTTTGTGTTGTTGAGACTGTTTGCAGGAACAAGCTGCACCAGATCTGTCTTAATAGTTACTGAAATCTCCTCGGCTGGCTGCATCTCTTTCTCATTATCTCTCTCTACTCATCTGTTTCTGTTTTTCAGTTTTTTATTGTGTGTGAATCTGTCTCCTCTGGCTGTATGTCTGTCTCTGTGTCTGTCTGTCTCTTTACATGTCCACGTCTCTGTGTCCCGGTGTCTTTGTCTCTGTCTCTCTCCATCTGACTCTCTCTGTGCGCCTTGGCAGTGTCTGAAAGTCATCAAATCAATCAACCCATTTGATTTTGCGCTATATTGCATGTAGTAACATTTATTGAAATTAAAACAAAGTGACTCATTTAGTAGTAAATTGAATCTCTTTGGGTTTTGGACTGCTTGTCGGACAAAACAAGTGATTTGAATACATCTACATTGTCACCTTGGCAACGTGTAATTGCATTTTCTGAAATTTTATAGACTAAACGGCTAATTCATTAATAAGAAAAATAGTCAACGGACTAAAGGTCAAAATAATTTTTTGTTGCAGCTTATCATATAGGAAATAGTGAATAAGGGAGTGATTTTGGACACAGCTCTTGTTTCTCTCTGGTCTGTTTCTCATTAAATCCACACAGACCAGACCTGTGGAGGTGCAGCCGCCCTGTCTCTGGCTCTCCTCAGAATCTGCACATTCGAAAGACAAAAAAATAAAATAAAACAACACCACTGCATTAACAAGATCTATTTCTCTTTCGCTAAGGTCTGCTGCTGTCGTCTTTGAAGCGTAACATTTCTGACTGTGGGGCCACGTTGTTGGGGTTTCCTGACTTTGATGCATGTCCTGTGCGGGGCCACCGGCTCCCTTGACAGGTGCTCTCCTTAGAGACATGGCACTCGACCAGTTAATCTAGAGCTCCTCCAATGTGCACTAAGATGTTAAACACTCCTGGAGGTCAGGGACCTTAGCTAAACATGTAATTACAAAGCCAGAGCTATGAACTTCAGCATATATTATTGACTTTGAACTCTCATAATCGACATGCCCTATATTAGTCGGAATCACTTGTAAATTGTAGTACTTTTTTGCAGCTTTTAAGATATTTATTAAGCAAAAATTCCAGACATTCATTGTTTCCAGCTTCCCAAATTCAAAGATTTGCTACTTTTCTTTATTTAGAAATTGTTTTGATCGAACTAGACAAGTACCATAAATCAGTTTGCACTCTAGAAACATTTGATGGCCATTTCTTAAATTATTTTCAGACATTTTATAGACTGAACAATTAGCCAGTTTATTTCAAATTAATAATCAAACCATTAATTGCAGCCCTACTTATGTGCTCGACAGTGATCAGCATGTTCGCTCTTGAGCAGAAAGTTTTTAGTCTCTTTAAACGGTGTGTGTAGAAATGAGGATTTTCTTGCATATACAGTATGCATGCTAGTCAGAAAGAGAGGGAGAGATGAAGCTTGACAGAGCTTGTGTTTGTTTTTTCTACGTTGAACGTCACCACGAGAGTCAATCCAGTTTGTCTGAGGGCTTTCAGTTTTATAAATAGTTATAGCACCTATTACACTTGATGCCTAAAGCTGCATCTGTCAGAGAGGGAGAGAGAGGCAGACACACACACACACGCCTGTGGTCGTAATATTCCCTGTTCCATGTCCTATCACAACCAAGTGTTTCCACTCGGCTCTCTAGAGAGGCTTCTTTCATAAAACTTGTCAAACAATGGCTTTTTACTGGCAAGGCGAGACACAAACAAAGAGGTGGAAAAAAATGATACATCATTTTGACACTTCTCCAACTCTGTCGATCCACCAGGGTCCATGTAGTGCTTTGTGTAAAGTCTGACAAGAGTTGCTTATTAAATGACTTTACCCTAGGTGGAATTTTGATGTCCTAGCAAAGCTCAAGTGTTAGTAACGGTTGAGTATTGTGTAACCTTTTTTTTCAGTTACAAATTACCCATTAAATGTACAATCTTGTGTCATTTTGAGTTGACAACTGAAAGTAAACAGACAGCATTCCTGATGTTCACCTTAAACCTGCATTAATTGTTGGCTTATTTACACATGGCACAAACACAATGCAACTTTAGCTTCATTTGGAGTCGTGTTTCTGTCCACTTGGCAAATGTAAGTTCAGTTTCTAGCTCCAATTTGGTCCGCAAACTTCAAAGGGAGATATCTGGCTCGTAGGCTGCTAAATGCTCCGCTATGTTAACAAGCTAAATCTCCATTTGTTGCCGGGCAGGTAGTGCACTGTGGGTTTATCAGAGCTTATTTGCTGAGAACAGCTGCCTGCTGCTGCTGGGATACTACGCTGCCGAGAGCAGAAGTTGGGGAGTACTTCTTATTTCATATGTGAAAGAAGTTGTATAAGACAAAATAATATGCCTATTTTGCCAAGTAGCTCATTATGTTTGATTTTCTACACCAACTAGTCGCTAACTTTATCTGTCTGCGATTTGTTGCAGGAGTGTACGGGGGGCTTATCAGAGCTTTTTTTTTTTTGCTGAAAACAGCTGCCTGCTCCTGAAAACACTGTTGATGAGAGCGGTGAGACTGAACCAAACAGGCTTAAAAGCTCAGTAGAGCTGCAGATGTGGCAGTGAGTTTCTTTGGGTTCATCACTACAACCAACACCTTTCACTTTACATGTCGTCATTTTCTCTCTCCTATTTGTGACTCTTTTTTTTTCTCTCCATCCTCTCTACTTGGCCCGAGGCAGTAGGTAGCTAAAGCTGAGGTCAGAGGTGAGGGCAAGGTCAGCGCATCCACCTGGGTTATAGAGACAATCTGACGGACAGGTTAGCCTGCGTTCACCTCTCGTCCAAAAAGTTGTGGCATCATTGCTGAATTCTGGATATTGTATCACCTGCTTGTCAGGAGAGCTGATCTAGTGCCAATTTTGCACTGGTGTGTGGGCGAAAAGCTGATATCATTCCTTAACTATCAAAGCTAGAACAATCTGGCTGTACTGTATGTTACATTCCTGTCATGTTCCCATCGTTAGCCAAAAACAACGTGTTCTCATGCCATACAAGCGTCACATTCCTTCATTGATATCAATACTGTTCATTTGGTTCTGCTCTCTCCTCTAAATTTGGCTCTGTTGGAGAACAAGGTTGCTCAACACAGACACATTTGCCAGGTCTCATAGCAACAAAGAGACACAGAAGCAGGTAGATGTGCTGACATGTGCTCCTCAACTAACAGACTCAAGAGATCTCTAAATATCTGCTGCAGTCCGCCAAGAAGCTCCAGTAAGGCCCAGCAGTAGATGAGTGACCCATGTAAGGTCGTATGTTTTTATGTGTTTTTGTGCCGTATTCTGCTGGCGTGCAAAATGCAAATCCTGCTGGGTTTGGCTCCAAGATGATGGATCTGCTGAAGGGATAGTTACAGTTCTCTCAGGGCTCCACTGCTCTGTCTGCAGAGCTCTGTGATTAGTGTGTGTTGTGCTTTATGATCATATCAAAGGGCAAAGAAAAGTAAATCATTTAAGCAGTGTTGATGATATTGTGATATAATGTAATGTTCTTTTGATTATAGTGCTGAAAGATAGCCAGATAGTCGCTGGTACTGGGGAAGGAAGTTTTCAAAAGCAAGTGCTTTAGAGACTGAATCGAGACAACTAACCTCTCTCCCTTGAGTTTAAACACCTCTGCTTTAGACAAAGACAATGATATAAATTGTCACAGGTGAATATAAATTACACAAATAATATATATTTTACAGGAATGAAATATATATTGAGAGAAAAAAAGATTAGAGCCACAAGAGCCCTCACATTGTATCCATCATCATAATATTTTTTCAGCCTTTGTGTTTCAGCTCTTTAATGAGCTATTTTTAAAAGGTCAGCACAGTCAATTAACTGTCTCATGAAACACTTTGTTTGAAGAGCTCCAAGCGTGAACAGACCTCAAACTGTTGGCACTGCAGGAAGATGACACACTGCAACACGAACATGTCAGAGCAGCAACAGAAGGGAGAAAGCGGGATACAGAGCTCTCGCTTCCCAAGACAGTATGATGAAAAAAAGACTAATATTAAAACAATCCCCTACAACCCATCTGGTGGGAAGGATTCTGGAGCTAAAAGCATGTTTTTCTGGGGTTTGCTGTGACTTGCATGATGCATCAAGGACTCAAAATGGCACAAAACACTTTGAGCACACTATTTTCTTAAATTAAAACACAAGGACGAGGAAACATGCGTTGTGTTTGCTGTAAAAAAAAAATGAAAGAGCATCCGATTGCCTTTTGTTTTTAAATCAACAGGACATTTCTGCATGCTGTCAAGCTTTTCTTTCATGTGCATTACCATAGATTGAGCAGTAACTTTTCATCTGCTTGGCAAGGCTCATAACTGTTTCCAATATAAAATAAAGTAATTACAGACAAGCCAGGAGGCCCTCAAGTCAAGGAGTACAAGAGGAAGTTGGTTGTTGAAAGAGGGGATGCTCGGATAAAAGAGAAGGAGGAGGAGATGGAGGATTTGGGAAAGAAGAAGATGGAGACAGGGAGGGAAGAGTTCTTGCCCTGGTTGTTTCTTTTTCTTTGTCACCATGAGGCGCAGAACCACTTCGCAACGTGATAAGTCCCAACATGCTCAAGCTAATAATTTTCCCCTCCAAAACTGTAATTTAGTATGGAGTATCTATGCTGTGAAGATAAATCAGCTGTGGTTAAATGCTAGGTGGTGGAACGTTGTCACAAGAGTGCTTCATCAGCAACTTGCATTCACTCTGATCTCCCTCTCTCCCCGGTGCTAACCCACTGCACAAGGACCCAAATCCACTACGCCACAGGTCCCGCTCATAATACGCAACAAGGATTACGTTTTTAGTGCAGACAGCGGAGAGCTCTGGAAGCCATTATGTGGCGGGGGGGGACGAAGATGTGCCGGGAAGTTGTTTAGAATTAAAAAGAGATCATTGATTTCCCCCGCACATCTGCCCTGCAGTTTTAAAGTGCCCGCAGAGGTTCTGTTCACCCCGAATCAACCTCCCTCTGCTCTCGTTTATTTATATTGCTGTTTATGCTAGACCACCTCGCCTTTTGTTCCTAATAGACATGAAGTAATGCTTCCTCTGACAGGGAGCTGCCCCGCTATTCTCCACTTTCATGCTGAGGAGGTCGTGCAAATCAAGCCAACCTCAGAGAATCCTTGGTGAATATTTCCCCCCAAATGTTCTCTCAACTGTGGTTGTTTCACTGAATCTGGGCACTGCGGTTTTCCCCTCCAGAGATTTTCTTTTTCTTTTAGTTGTGTGCAGACTCCCTCCGACCAGAATCCATCCATGTGTGAAAGCAGTGGGGATTCCCTCACACCGGCCCTGTTTTCCTTCGTTCTGCTTCCCTCAGTTGGAAGGAGCAGTTATTCACTCTTGCAGATCTTCAGTTGCCCGTGATGTTGCGGTTAGCATATTGTGCCAATAGCTCACTGCGATCAGATGTTTGCTCTCACCCTCAATCTAGTTTGGTTAGCTGAGTGCGAAGACAAAGTGGACGTTGAGGATTTAATGTGCTATGCATGCCCTGACTTTTTGTGGGTGAAAGTAATAGAATGTATTCATTATTTAAAATAATTTTGGTTGTTTTGAAATTTAAATTGTCTCATATTCGACTACATTAGAGTTTTCCCTTAAAATTTTCTTTTGTCTTTTGTCTCAGTGTTCACAGAGGCCACCCTAAGGGATAAAGGGCTGGACTACAGTCTCCTGCCCATGCCAGATTAAATGTATTGTTTATACAAGATGTATGGTTGTGGAAGGGTGTGTACCCAGTAGGTGTGTGGGTGTGTCTGCTGGGAGCTGGATCAGCCTCCTGTGCAGAGGTCTGCCTGTGGGTGCAATGTGAACAGAGTGCAGACAGACCTGCAGTGTCTCCTGCAGTCATGCTCTACCATGTTGGATGGTACTTGCTGCTGGGATGCCTGTTGCTGGATTTAGATGGATTGCCCGTGCAAGGTCAAAGGCGACGGAACGGAAAGGTACAGCCTGGTGTAACCCTGTATATGTAAATTTTCCCTTTTCTTTTGTTCTGCACTGACGTAAAGCAGCGTGTGTAATGTTCTCCAGACCATTGTATCGCACACAATGTGGCAATGCTTTCATTGATTTTACTGGGAAGAGGATGTTTTTCTTCTTTCACAGAATGGATATTTGTGTGATTAACACACTCGCGATCACGGCTCTTGAAGATTTGACTTTGATGTTTAAAGTTCAAGGTTGCACCTGCTGTAGTTTTTAGTTTTGAATCAGCCTGAACAATCTCCTGTGGGTGACGTCATGGCCAGAGATGTTTAGTTTATTAGTGTTAATCCATTATTTAAAGAAAAAAATGACATTCAAGTATTGTTTTGCTGGTGTTTTTGTATTAACAGCCATTCAATTGTGTGGTCTGTTTCTCTATTCTCTATATAACCATGCCTCTCTAAACCAGATGATTTAAATTTAACTAAAATTAAATTAAACTTTTTTGTTTGAGAACATTCTCCTACTTCTTATGCTCATGAAACCATTTAAAAAACAATTGGATGAAATAAAAAAATGCATCATCACATTGTCGCTTAAAAAAGGTTGTTTTTAAGACATTTTGGAGATACATGGTTTTCACAGGACATTAATTATGGTGTTTTACATAACTGGAAATAATGTCCACATGCATGTTGAATGTGGTTAAGAGGAGCCCACTTTGTGACCCGCTAATTGCTAGCTCACCAGCAGTTAGCGGCATAGCAGGCTCTATGTTCTTACAGAGAGATACGATACAGTAGATCTGCAGTTGGATATCTCTTAAGTAATTATTTGTGTAACTGCTAACCGATATGCTCTGTCTGTAGTGTATGCATAACATATCACATTGGTGACTTTCAGTGACAACCAGACACTCCTACACACCACTCTATGGTCTTGGTATTCAAAAATATCCAGTAGAACAATATATCTCTGTATGGAGGCTCTCCAACTGACTTTTTGGTTTCTGTGGCTATCTGGTGTGAAAATGAGAAGACGTCTGCAGTGGCAACATAGAGTGGAAGCTAGCTCGAGGTTGCAGAGCAATTTTATTGTTTAAAAATGTCACAGCCTTTTCCTTTGTACCTCCAACATGCTTTATGATCTTATATCCCAGGACCACCACTGGTGATTTGGTGGATGCTTTGATCCCAACCAACAGTGGCATTTCTAACATGGGTGGTCCTGCTGGGAATAAAATCCCCAACGATGGTGGTGTTAATGCCGCACTCAACCTGCTGAGCTACTGAACAACACAGAGTCACAATTGAAAGTCACACGCTCACTCGTGTGCACATGACAATTTTAGTGAAGACACGCGCATGTGAAGACATTTAAATATGTCTTTATGTGTGCAGGTATTAACAAGCATGCTTATACTGATTTGACACATTGAGGCTGGTCCACATCACCTCAGACAGTGCTGTAGTGTGTTGTTGGTATTCAAAGGCAGAAACACACAAACACATGCACACACAACTCACTGTGGCAGGCTACTGTTGCTGGTTTCCTCGTGTTTGTTTCAAGTTCCTTGACAACTCATTTTTCATTTGCAACATTTTACTCATGATAGAAAGTGATTAGCAGTTTTTATGATACTTAAATCAAACTCTGCCATGTGCAGAGCGTTCCCGTCCGTACTCCTGAAACATCAGACCGCTGTCATCCTGCATTTTTCCAGGCCAGATTGCCTACTGCTGCTTGCAAGACCCAGCCAGTCTGAGAGTGTCTGCATACCTGTGTCTTGGTTAGATTTACGGACCTTGCCATTTGATTAGCCCTTTGTAGGAGCAAGTGTTCATTGTCTGTGTGTGTGCATGTGTGTGTTGATGATTGCGCTCTAGCCTGCAGCACTTGTGTCAAGCTGTGAGGCCTCCACAGATTTCTCATTGCTCATAACAGAGGATCTGTCAGCTACACATGCAGACAGACTCCTGAGGAGACTTGCGCTGATGGAAGGACGCAGTGGTTTGTTATAACCATTAATCTAGTCCAGGTGTGCCCCATCAACATCTGCCCCTATTCTAATTTATTGTTGTTTTCCCCACAAATATTTGTTGAGAGATACAGAAAAGTTGAGTCATGATCTTCATGTTCTCTCAGCATTGGTAGAAATAGCGACCTCATTTAGTAGGTGTTTTAAACTTCTTTTTATTGAATTGCAGTCTAAAGTGACCAGTGCTTCATTTAGATCCGTTTTAAAAGGAGAGTTTATCAAATGTATTATTGTCTCTACAGCACTATACAACTGCATTACCGTGCAATGATACTGTGATTGAAACAATAATAAAACAAGACCATGTGACAGTGTGATGGATTAGAGAGTTTCAAGTTCCTGCAAGTTGGACCAGTGGCTGCCTTGAAGATTGGAAAAGCTTGAAAACAAATACAGAAACACTGGTAATGCCTTAATACTTCTAACGCATTAGTTAATCCATTCAATTCAGTGCCATATTTTCAATTATGTGATATGTGTGTGAATTTAAAATGTTGAATGTGAATTTAAAAGTCGACAAATTGCATGGCAACTAGGGCTGCAACTAACGATTATTAATATCATCAAATTGATTGTTTTGTCCGACAAAAAGTCTCAAAAGATGTTAAATCCTTACATTCGAGATGCAAATGTTTGGCAGATTTGCTTGATAAAGGACTGGAGCACTTTCACAATGTGTCTAAAGAACGAAACTACACTACATGGCCACCCTAACATTATACCCACATTATAACACCCTAACATTATACCCACATGTGATAGTTAAACATGCCTCCACTCTTCTGGGAAGACTTTCCGCTGTCTGCAGGGATTTGCTCCCATCAGGGCATTTGTGAGGCCATAAGGCCTGGCTCGTGTTCCACTTCATCCAAAAGGTGTTGGATGGGGTTGAGGTCAGGCCTCTGTGCAGGCCAGTCAGGGTCACATGACGCATGACCGTGACAGCATGTAATTCGAGTGAGAGTTATCGTCTGACAGAAGCATTAAGGAAGCGCTATGGGAGCCTGTAAAATTGTTCTGTCTGTTCATCAGCCTGCAGTCATGCATAGTAACAACCACTTGATATCCTGACTGTCATTTGTTCACCTATAGATTGAGGTGGGCCAAAACGTTACACTCTCACATTGTGTCTCCGCTCAGACAGTGTGTTGTTAGAATACAAAGGCATGAACACACACATTAAATAGGCACATTGTCCTTGCTTGCTTCAGCCTGCTACTACAGAGCCGATGGAGAGAAGCGAGCGTAAACATTGTCTTGGCACATGATATAAAGGTTTAAAGAGTTGCTTACTGAGATTAGTAGAGATTTGTTTGACAAGTTAACTACTCAGATGCATGCTATGCAGCGTCTGCTCTGTAGAGGATCTTCAAAGTTGTTGAATTTGAAAGTGGATGAAGTTATGGAGCCTTTAATTGTGCAGTTTGACGCCACTGTCCCGAACGCTGGTTTTAATGTGATGTAGTGATTGGTCAGCTTTGGCTGCTTGTGTTTTCTCCATCAAGTTTCTGATACCTTGAAGAAAGGTTCAGTAATAAGGCTTCCGATACGCTGGTGCTTTCATATTCCCATACTGTAATTCAACCCAGTAGCGTCTTTCATTAGACCTTCCCTACCTGTTAAATACTCTCATTAAAACCCAATAAATCCCAATTTAAAATGCAGTGATTTTTCTGTCAAATATTAGAAGTCTCAAGCCTAATTCAAGATAACCCAGTTGACATCATCAGGGTTATCACAAGGCTGTGGCCAAGGAGGTAGAGTGGGCTGTCCACTAGTCGCAGGGTTGGCAACACCAAGTCCCTCACGGCAGCTCTGCCTCCATCGGTGTGTGAGTGTGTAAATGAGTAAATCCAGCTTTACTTTTATATTAACCATACTGTGTTGCATGTTCTGCACAGATGTGCCAGTAGGCCTGGTTGACAGGACGGAGCCTGCAGGCCTGCAATCTAATAAAATCTAATATCATACTGGGATATTTCATGGAAAAGGTCTTTCTTTGGTGAAGAGTGTTTGACAGCTGTCGGCTCCTGACTGACTGGCCAACGTGTCATAGTACTCCAACTAAGTATGGCCTGGGCTGGCGTTCATAGGGATATCTCACAGACTGGTGGGGAGATAAGCTGAGGGGTCGGTGTTGACCAGAGGAGATCTAGTGTCAGCTTATCGACCAGGGCTGGCTGCCTGACTGTGGCCTGGGATAAGAGAGAGAGAAAGGGTCTTTGTTTTCAGTTGGGGCGCCGTGTTTGGTCTCTTGCCTATCTCAGCCCTCCACTGGCCCTCGTTTTACCCAGCCAGCCCTCTACCAAGGGCTGGGTTTCACTGCAGATACAGTATTTAGACTGACTATTGTTCTTATGTTTCAGATTTGACGAATGAAAGCCAGGTTCAGCTGATAATTTCTAGGTACCATTTGGGCATATATTCTTTCTGATAATGCAGTCAGAACATGCTCAATTGAATTTTACCCTAACAAATGCCTGTAACCAAATAGGAAAGCTGAGACCCCTTCTGTAATAATTGTACTTATTCATAAAATGCGTATGGTACCATTTTATTCTTCATGTTTGATATCGACCTCTAGCTCTCTGTGCTCTTCCCATGGCAACTTTTGTTTAGCTCTCAAAGATTGATGGCAGGGCCAAAATTTGGAGTAAACAGCATGAATGACTGCCTACTGCCTTCTGTCGAAAGCATAAGTGCACCAGGATCAGGACACACATCTCAGTTCACTCTAAAGCCATGAACAGTCTTCAAACCTCAACCCCCATACGTGTAGTGTTTCTTTCTTTTGCTCTCTGCTGTTCTCTCTGTCCACCTTCTGTGTACAATCTAATAAAACAAGACTAAGAGCCTACAGCCCTGCTAACGGCTCTGTGAGGCTGTCAGCATGTAGCTCGAAGCATTGCTGTGCCTAAGGCTTTGAGCTAAACGTCAGCATGATAACATGCTCACGATAACAATGCTGACATGCTGATGTTTAGCAGGTATAATGTTTACCATGTTAACCATCTTAGTCCAGCATGCTAAGATTTGCTAATGAGCACTAAAGACAAGATGCAGCTGAGACTGATGGGAATGTCATTAGTTTTGCAAGTATTTGGTCATAAACCAAAGTACTGGATAAATTGAGTTGTGTTATGTGCTGTAACATACTGTATGTAAATAATAGGGCCTCTTGAGACCTGATACAAAGTAGTTTACAGTTGTTAAAAGTACAAAATTATACCACTTTGGCTTGAACTTTTGAGGGTACTTTAGCAAATTATTCCTGCATGCAGTAACTTTGGTAATGGGTTAACAATTACTGACTAATTGTTATGTTATGACTATGAACATCGGGCCATATTTCACCTGTATAGGCTTATGCATTGTAAAAAGTACAACTTTGCTCTACTCTACTAAGAAAAAATCTCTGAGCGTGCACACTCCTGCTTCCCTCTCCTCCTCTTGCCCTCCTGCTCTCCATATGCCTCTCAGCTCCACTTTAGTGCTCTCCATTTCAGCCCATTAGGGTCATCAAACAAAATTTACAGCCCTTGGTGCCTTCCCCTGAAAGGCCTCTCTCACTGCGCCACTGCTCCCTGAGGCCCAACATTCTGATGTGTTGTGTTGTGTGCGTTTGTGTGTAATGCAATATGGCAAGCAAGGGAAAATGCCCGGGTCGTGGTGTTTTGTGTGTTTATTTTGGAGTGTTTTTCATGTCACCTCTGGATACACCATAACTTTAAACTGCTGTGTTTGTTTTAAAAGATTTCTTTTTAAGTGGCTGAGACTTCATGAGAGTCAATAATAATAAGTTCACATTGTGACAGCTGATGTCCTTAATCAAACTGATTTACAATGAGAACAATTATAGAATAGTTTTATTACAAGTCAATTTTATTCCAATGACGGAAACACGAGAGTGACTCTTTCAGCCGAAGGGGAACGAGATATAGAAGGAGCAAAGACAGGGTTGCATTCGAGGAACCTGGGACCAAACAAGTAACACAATCATTAAAATAATTAAATATTAAAATGTGGATGTGATACCTTACCTATGATAATGAAGGTCAAAGATGAAATGGGGGCTCCAGCAGTGTGGAGAGTTGAAGTGGTAATAGTAAACATATTTGCAGTGGTTTGGCTCCAACAGGCAACTCAGTGAGAACCACGGAAATGTTAATTAGAGACAGCACGTGTTTTGGAAAGAAACAATACTAAATCAGTAGTGATGTGAACTTTTTGATGGCAGACGGGTCTGGGGTAACTGTTGAAAAGATGAGAAACTAATTGACTTGAAGGCAGACAAAATTATGCCAGATGTCAGTCAAGAGTTTATGACAGTTTTCAAGAAGGGAAGAAGGTCTGCAGCAGTGTTTTTTCTGAAGGTCGTAGGAGACAAATTTCTCTTAAGTAGGAACAGTGTCACTACAACATCAAATTTTCTTGTTTCCATAATGACTTTTCATTCTTTGACCTTCTACCTTAAAAAAATTCTCTGGAGGCTGAGTGGGTCCCCCAGATTATTTGTGTTTCACTCATTTGTAGGTACAATGTCTATACTCTCAATCCAGCAATATTCATTTACCATTGGTTTGTCTGAGTGTAGAGGTTGTTAGGAAATTACAAACTGGAATTATGTTTATGTGAGTAATCTTGATTGCCCTTCAGACAAACTCACCCACACAATAAGACATCCATACCCCTTAGCATCTTAAAATGACACAAATTTGAAAACTACTGTTGAAATATCTAAAAGCTTGTCCTTGAATGAGCCATAATTCTTGTTTTGTTTCTTAACAGAATGTTTTCCTACGCCAAGGGAGTTCTCGAGGGGACGGGACGGTGCCTTCAGGATCCAATCGGAAAGGTTCAGTAGGTCGTGGGGATGTCTTTGTGGTGGACGAGGACACTGACTTGTTGAATCCAATCTTACAAAGTGGCGGACAAGTCAACCCTCAGTGGAAGCCCTCCAGAAATGGACTGAAGGGAAACCAGAAGGGGAAACCTGAACTATCATCGAAACTATTGGAGGATAACATAACCACAGACAAAAAGACAGACTCCGATGGAAGGATTTCATCGCTGTTCCCCGGAAAACCATCAGATGATATCGTTGACCTGGACATTGGAAGTGCCACCAAGAAGCCCTCAGTGGGACTTCCTGTGCTTCCTAAGATCCCTTCAGATCCCAGAACATCCACAGACTCCAACAAACTAAGGGAGGAGACAGATGAAAGGTCCAGGTCTGTTTCACCTACACCCCATGTCATCATCTCTGGTCCATCTGCAAAGGCAGTAGTCGAGGAGGGGATGCCAATCACCACTGATCATAGGGCGGAGCAGAACGGTGAACTACCAGACAAGGAGCGCCCTGGCATTGTGACCATAGTATCCAGAGACAGAGACCTGGTCCTGGGCTCAGATGGCAAAAAATACCGGCTCCAGAGAGGACCACAGGGCCGAATGGGTCCCCCAGGGCCGGAAGTGAGTGGTCTTATGGTCTTCATGTTGCTTTAATATCCTTGTTTTAATGTTAGTGTATGTATCCAAGTGTAGTCAATCCTTTTTTCCAAACGACAGTAAAGAAAGCGAGAAGTCCTCTTTAGGTTGCTCTGCATGATGTTAACTGCGCAATGAAATGAAATTTAATGTTTTTGTAGTTTATTTTATTGCTGTTTTTTTTGGATATTGATTACTGAGGCCTAGGCTTGTTTCTCACTGATTTAACAGTACATTTGATATCATATCAGAGCTATGTGTTGGCGGAGAAGATAGAAAAGTTAGGACAAGCCTTGAAAATTAAGAAAGTGTGACGTCTGTTTATGCTTTACAGCTTACAAGAGCTGTTCCCCATCAGCTGCCATCTGAATCTGATCAGGGAAGGCTACACTGCTCAAACATATGTTGATCCACATGTCTTTGATGCCGCGATCTGAGCGCTAAGGGAACCGCACGGTTAAGGAGTCTCAACAGTTTGTCAAAGTCATTTTATACTATCCAATCGGAAGGTTTACCTGGTGTAAGAGGTGGGTCATCACAGGGACTGCGGGGCAGACAGAACCAGAACCAGACTGCACATCTGGCCGTGTCTGGGCTGGTTTCTGGAGTCACGCTGCCATAAAATCCACAGGATCACTCAGTACGATTACTGTGATTGAAGACGGCTGTAGGGAGCATGAAGGAAGACGTTCTGTTGGCTTGTTGGAATACAGTCCTTCTCCCTTCCCATGTGCTGCATGTCAGGTCTTGCTTGCTTAGCTTTTTGTAGTGTTCGTTAGCCTGTAGCATTAGCCTCTACAAGTATTGTGTCAAAATTGATGTTTTAGTAAGAATAATGTGTTTTAGGGAGGTACAAAAGAATGTGACTATGGCATGGCCACAGAAGATACTCTTCTCTGATTGGCTGGCAGGTGTATAACAAGATGTCTCAAGCGAACAGTTAAACCACTGTTCTGAATCAGTGTGAAAGGTGTATCAGATTGCGGGTAACAATAGCATCAATTCTTCTGCTTGATGAAATTGACCGAATGAGTGAAAATGACTACAAACAAGCTTTGTAAAATGGATTATGACTTCAACCTTGCTTTCCTTTGGTGACTGGCCATTGCACAAGTGCAGTAGTATACACCAGATTTCTGAAATTTGTTCAGATCCTGCAGGAAGTTTCACTTAAAAGGGCACAGTGCATGCAGGGGCCACACAGTTCTAAGCAGCTTAAACATACAATTACTGTATTTCCTAACACTCTTTAAGCCATAAAATCTTAGTGTTTTATTCAAGGTGTTGGGGGTGAGACCTTAAAATGAGTCTTTTGCTTTTCAACAGGCAGTAAAAATGTGGGAGTGGGAGGTTTTACAAGGATCCGGTGCTTCCTTTGTCTCCCAGGTCACTGTTTTTTGCCTCTAAGGAGTAATAGTAAAGTCTTTAGTTTTAAATTTCTGAGATGAATTGTTAAAGAAACAGTGGTTTTACAGTTTGAGCAATGGTTTACTTGTGGTTTTTTGAAGTAGTTGATACTTGATTTTGTATCTTGGAGGGTGCTTTTTTCCTCGTAGTGTTTTTGTCTGTTGAGCTGTTTTATTGAGGGTTGTTACTGTTTTCACAGGGCTGTCCTGGTGAGCCTGGCCTGCCTGGGTTTAAAGGTGATCAGGTAAGAGAAGCTCGTTTACGACATAATAGCCTATGATGATGTGTTAAGTTTGTCCACTTGACTCTTCAGGATTTAAGTGCACCTCTCTTCTGCACCTTGCATCCGAGGCTATATTTTGTTTTAAAGCTCAGTTTCACCTTAGACATTTTAATACCTACTGCTATAAACCCCTGTCCCTTTCTCCATTAAGTCCATGTGGTGATTATTTATGCCAGAGCCCCCATGCTGCATCAAATCACTTCTATGATGTAATGTTAAAAAAAACAAGGCTGTGCTATGATACTAAGTATTGCATATAAATTGATTTGTCTTGCATAAATGTACCACTTCCTTTTCATTTCTCACAGGGTAAGATGGGCCCTGCAGGGAGTCCAGGAAGAAAGGGGGAGCCAGGACCTCCTGGACCCGCAGGTTTACCAACCCTCTACCTGTGGAAGAACACGGCAGAGGAATGGGCTGCCTTCCAGGTACTTTGAGATGGTTACCACAATGTACTCCTTCTTTTATTTAGTACAATATTTGCAGTAAGTTGTTTTCCTTCTCCTTAAACAGATTCTCTCGTGTTCCTATCTTAATTTCTCTCTCCGTGTAGAGTCAGTCCTCTTTCATAACTTGAGCTTGAGAAAATCATGTCAAGCACCTACTTTTCTATAGTTTGGATGACCACTAACTATTGTTACAGAGGAGCCCTGCAGATAGACCCCTCTCCATCCACTCCTGAACTTCTGAAGAAACAGATCTTCTAAGGGGTCTTCCCACTGGCAGCTCATACTCAGCATGAACTGCATGCTATCAGCAAGGCATGTTCGCTAAGCCGTGGACCAAAGCTTGTCTGTTGATCGGTTCACTGGTCTGTCGGTTTGGTCTGTTGGTCAAACACTTTGGTCCAGACTGAAATATTTGAACAACTATTTGACACAGACATTCATGTTCCCTCAGGATGAATTACAACTTTTCATCTAGTGCCACTGTCAGGACAATACTTGTTTTGTGACTAAATACCTGCAAAACTAATGACATTCCCATCTGCATCAACTGTACTCATACTAACACGCTAAACTAAGATGGTGAACTTGGTAAACATTATACCTGCTAAACATCAGCATGTTATCATTGTCACTGTGAGCATGTTAGAATGCTGATGCTACCATTTTGCTCAAAGCACCACTGTGCCTAAGTACAGCCTCACAGCACGAGCTGTAGACTTACTTGCACATTTACTTCGGCCTTTAATACTTTTCTTATTTTTGTGACTGTATTCTGTGACTGTGCTGTAGCTATTGCTGCTTATTTCATCTCGTTTTGTTTTGGAATTTCTGTGTTGGAAGTACAGCATCCTTTAGAGGCTTACCTTTTCTGTGCCTAGTTCTCATTGGAGAATTGACCAAGATTCAGCCAGCCTTGTGAGTGTATATAACAAGATACAACATTAAAAAAAGACAATTTTGGAGTGGTTAGATGATATATTTTCTTTCTATTGAAGGAGGCTAACTGTTTCCACCTGCCCACATTTTCTGTGCTAAGCCAAGCTAAACACATCTTTTCATCTAAATCCTGGTAAGCTAGCACATTTCCTAGTGTTCCTTTAAGCATCTTTCCAGTTGATGTCCCAGGACAAGATGACTTTTCCTTGCTCTTCCCCTTCTTAAGCTCTTGAGTAATTCACTGTCAGTTACCTGAAAGACACAGTGGGCATCAAATGTTCTCCGAGGCTAAACCATCTTCCCCAGACCCATAAGATCTCGAGACTATCTGTAAAACCTTTGACCCTGCTGTTATGGTGCGTGCAAGCTGATGCTCTGTCCTCATCTGTTTAATCTCTCTGCAGTGGCCACAGCTGCGTGTTGTCAGTATGATGGAGAACTGCAAGTTTGTTATTGAAAAAAGATGACTGAAATAAAAGTCTGTTAGTGGTTTGTGAGGGCGATTTGTTACTGTATGTGCTTTGAACTTTATGTGGACAACCTGCAGAGGTCATTCACATACTTCCATGAGTGAGGGTCAGCGATAAGGCAGAGACAGAGTTTTAACAACAGAGACGATGGGGGTTTATTTTAAGTTATGTGTTCGTGAATGAGGATTGGTATCATCCATGTACACTTTTTATTCCCTTTTATGTTATTTTCTGTCATATTCTTTTTATTTCTGGATTTTTAACTCATGCCGTGTGTTTCCATTCTCCCTGTAGCAAACCAATTTCTACCAGTTACTTCGTGCTGGCTGGCCTGTAAGTATGCTGTGACGATTAATATCCTTTCTTTTTTGGGATTTACTTTTTTTGTTGGTTCCTGTTGACCTGAGGCTGGTTTCTTCTTTGTGAGCTTGCAGAGTAAAGAAGGCCCTGAAGGACCACCTGGAGAGATGGGCAGGCCCGGCATACAGGTTAGAGATGGGCCCCATTCCCAGTTATAAATGCAAATGATGAACCTGAACATATGACATTTAGACTTATCTCTTTATGTTGGTTAATTCTGAACTGGTGAATGGTTTATATTTTTCCTGATCTTCCTTCTTAGGGGCCAGCTGGTGAACCTGGAGACCGAGGACCACCAGGGATGTCAGGAGAGATGGTAAGCACCCAAACCATCACTTCCTTATCCAGAAGTAACTTTATCATATGTAATTTGTCTCATATGTTTTTTTCTGAGATGTTTCAAAATGTCAAATTTGGTTTCACACTTGCCAAAATCTGTCTTTCTAGATCCAGAAAATCACATTTTGGGGTAGCGGGTTGCTGCCTGGGGTGAACTTAAATCGCCTTGTTGTGTGTATGTTTAAAATGTATTGAGTTTATTTATCATGTTTATCAAGTCATCATCAATCATGCCTACAGTTAATGAAATAGTCAAAAAAAGAATGTCACAGTTTTATGGCTGTACTATCACATCAAATGGAAATATTGTAGATATTTTGGGCATCATTTAATGTTCATTTCCCCTTGATTAAATCTGACATATGTGGTGTCATTAGAAACTTTGGGATGTTGATCAAAGTTTGAAATTCATTTCTGTGGGATTGAACAGTGATTGCCCATACAATACGAGTTTGTAAAAATAGACCCTCCAGTGGGAGTATAACAGTTGAATGTTAAGTTAAATGAAGCGTAACATAGCTGGTGGAGCAGAGTGAGTGTGGTTAAAGGGAGTGGGTGTTTGGAAACCCTCTGCACATGAAACTCCCTATGATGTAACCATTCTCATATTGAGAGAATAAGCAATGAAAGTATTTTTATTGCTAAATTAAGAAGTTCCATATTTTTTTCTAAATTTGATTATAATGAGGCATAGTTGATCCAGTTTTCTCAATTTATCTTGTGTTATTTCATAAGTTTCACATTCTGTCACTGAGACCTCCCTTCTTGTCATTTGGTGCAGAGTCACACGAAAACCTTTGACTTAATTTGTTTGGGTGAAAAGCTCGTAAAAGTAAAGGTAAATGAAACTGTTTTACATCAGTCTCAAAAACTACATAAACATGCGTCCTGGAAGTCCACTGTGACCATATGGAAACTGTGAGCCTGTTGACATACACTGTGTTGGTACTGAAGACCAAACAGTGTGGTTTGGGCTAGTACTCAATCGCCCGTACAACAGCCTTTGGTGTCTGCTCTGTTTAATCCAGTGTGGTGGAGAATATAGATCCACTGTCTGTGCTTGTTTGTGTTTGAGTCGCTCTGTAGTCGACATGAATGAAAGCATATTTTTCTTTGTGCAGAAATAACCAGAGGTGATGTCACCTCATTGCCTGTCAGCACTGATGTATGAATGATGTATACATGTACGCATGTAATAATGTGTCAGGTTTGTCTGTATGGTGCAGACCAAGTGGTTTCCAACCTGAGGCTCTGGACCCTCCTCCCACAACTAGGCTCTAATCTTTGCTTTTAGCTAGATAATTTTACCTGCACTGGTCTCTAACAGCGATTCAAATAAATCAACGTCAGCGGGAAAAATTACTCTCTCACAACTTACATAACTTACATATACAAGCTATGATGATGTTATAAGGGGTCAGATGCCAAGATGGTTGAAAACCACAGTGAGAGAACGAAAGTGAAAGACAAGCACTTGCCCCGCCTTCATTACTACCCCTGAGGTGCTCTTGAGCAAGGCTCTGAACCCCCAACTGCTCCGATGAAGTTGCTCAGTTGCCAAAAGAGATTAGATTGTATTTGTACAGGCAGCTTCCAGGTGTGTTTGGTGATGAAATTATTAGTTAATTTATCAACAACAATTTTCATGATTTTGATTAAATGTTCAAGTAATCTGGGAAGCTGAAATGCCAAACTGAGTTCCAGCTTCTCAGATGTTAGCATTTGCTACTTTTCTCTGTTTTTTTGTCATTGCAAATTGAATATCTTTAGGCTTTTGACTGCTGGTGGGACAAAATGAGCACCCTGGAGATGTCACCTTGAGCGTTTTTATAGACAAAATGGTGAATCAAATATCTGCTGTGTAAATATATGAGTGTGTAGCAGGGTGTTCCTGAAAAAGAGCGCCCTGCTCTGCGTGAAACAGCCCTAGTTAAATAAAAGTGAAATAACCTAACTCATTCATCATGCCAGTCTCCGTATATGTAACACCGTATCCATCATCCTCCGCAGCTTAAAATATAACGCTGTCCACTGCCAGCACAGGTGGTTTAGCCATTCACTGTGAATATGTACATGTTTTCCACCTGTCTTCAGGCAGAGTTATTGCGGGGCACAATCTTCTAGACAGAGTGTTGTTATTCAGGTGATGCCTTGTCTGTGTGATGAATGGCTCCACTGAGTGGTGGAGAGGGTCAGTGTCTTCGCAGCACAAACTCACGATTTATAATGTAGTGGTGTGAAGCTCACCACTGCTCTGGAGTATTGTGATTTCACTCGCCGTTTTTCAACTTGGTTTGATTACTTTCTCAGTTTTCGTTGATGTTGTCTTCAAGTATCTTAGAAAGATGTCGGACCTATTCACTAACAAGCTTTATGTCATCTGATAGGGTGAGCAGGGTCACAGGGGCCCTCCAGGACGAGACGGGGCCCCAGGGAGAGATGGGGAAAATGGAGAAGATGGTCAGCCTGGGTCACCTGGTGCTCCTGGGTCACAGGTGGGCACATTCTGTATAGTAAACAGTTAAACTCTTCACAAATAGTACATGTACAGCATGAGTGTGTTATAGTACATACATTATCTGTTTTTCATCGTAGAAATTTTTCCACCTTGTCTCTGTTTGACATCAGGGCCCATGGGGATACAGGGGAGAACGAGGGTCCAAAGGGGAAAAAGGTGATGAGGTGAGGAATAAACCGGCACAGCTGCTTTTGTAAAAAAAAACAGTCGGTCCCATTTACAGTTTAGATTTACTGTTGGTGAAATTGGAGCCAAGAAGTCATGGTAATACTGTATACTCACAAATGCTATCTTTCTACTTAGATTGTCATTTACTTAACGTTTTTGCGGGTTTACATATGACGTCTGTTCCAAAAATTAATGAGGTTCCATGTTCAGCCCATTAAGGTCTCATCTGCTGAGCTATGACAGACCTGTTGAGCTGGTAACAGTTCTACTTTCCTACATCCTCAGCAGATACAGAGCAACACTGCCATTCAGGAAGTGTTCCTGCTCTGCAAATAGAGCTTTATAGATGAAAACAGCTGCCTGCTGTGGCCGAAAACGACACTATGAAAGTGGCTAGAATGAACAAAAACAGTAAATTTGCAGGCCTGAAAACCGCAAAAAAATGAGCTCAAGGATATGGAAGTATGTTGAAGACAAAAGTTTTGAGAACGTACAAAACTAATTCTGAGCGCTACTCTGTCTGCAAGTCAACATTTGAGAGTGCACAGGCACGGACTCATAAGAGCTGAATCAGATTAGAGCGCCCAATCCTGATCATGCTCTCTCACTTTGCAGCTGGTCTGCAGCAGTTTCTGAGCACTTGAGATCGCAAGAGGTCGCTTGCCAACAATCTTTGTCAAAGTTAAAGTCCACACATGTAATCAGATCAGATCGCAGTAAATCCCACCACCCCATATCAGGCTCATTAGATTTCTGAGGGCCGCAATCTGGTCAGAAGTTACAATGAGCCTCATTCATAAATGTTTGTCTTATAATGGTTCTAATAGTTTTCTCTGTTAAAATTGTTAATAAAAACTGAAAAAGAAGAAATAAGAAAACCCTACATCTAGTTCAGGAAATCACACTAGAAGTTAACACGAAGCTAACACTACCACCATGATAAATGGCTACTAACTACTTTTACATTAATTTGACTCTCAAATTTAAGAACTAGATAATTTGTCAACAAACTGAATGTGATTTTAGTCATGAGGTGTCAACGCCTTTTGATTTTTAAGATAATACAGACGCCAAATACTGCTCTTTGTCTCATCTGGTGGTTAAAAAAACGTTGCCGTCCCAGCTCTTATTTTGAATTTGACTTGCAGACTGAGTAGTGCTCGATCTACCTCGACAAGCTGTCATGTGATCCATTGTTATTATAAAAATTATGATTAATAAGGCTCTTGTAGCATAAGAATCTTTCTCCAGATTGGAAAGAAATTACTTTTCATACATGTAGATGATGTTTTTTTTTCTCTACCTCTCCAGGGTCTCATTGGCCTCAGTGGTCCAAGAGGGGAAATAGGCGAACCTGGTGAGAAGGTACTCATTGGTGCAATTTAATTATCAACCATCCTAGATATTTAAGATAGAATTTGAATTTGTCCTAACAAAAAGCTTTTTCTTACATGACTGAAAATGCTACACAACATTAATGAAAGAACTCTGGCCCTTAGTGGCCTGTTTTTATGATGTACGAAGATGTGGATTGCTTTAAAACAGACAGGCCAGACAGTCTGTTGCTCTTATGACATCTCTTTTTGAACTATATAGTGATACAGTGTAATGATCTTGGACTGTGCTTTTTCTTTGTTTAGGGCTCAACGGGTTTACCGGGCCTACCTGGTCTTGTCGGACCACCAGTGAGTGTCTTGTACCCTCCCTGTTTAGTTCCTTTTCCTTCTTCTCTTATATGTACAACAAACCAGGAATTTCTGCAGGGATTTTACATTATATTCATAGCCCTTGGAAAGAAAGTAGGCGGTTCATAAGTCAGGAGCATTTCTCCTTTATAGTATCTGTGACATTAAGCTGCTTATACATTAGGAAATTTCATGTACAATTAGCTGGACAAGATGCCAGCACATTACAGGATCAATTTAAAACAGTAAGAATGACAGGAACAGCTGTCCTTGTGTAATATATTTCTTACACATCCTACTGCTGTAAAATAAGAGGAACAAAACAAACAATCAGCTTTTGTGAAAGGAAAACATGCGCTTCTGAATCCTATTTAATCCCTAATCCAGTCCCTCTTTGAACTTTGAGTCCCGAGCAGCGAGGCACTGACTCCCATTTTCTCTTCGGTCTATTCTCGGGTTTACTTTGATTCTACTTGGCATGAAATCAGAATCTCTGCCTCCTAGTATTAGCACAGGCACTCTGACTAGTAGGAAGTAATCTGTATGATTAATCCTCGCTTTGAATACAGTGTTTTCTATGTATCTTAGTGGTATATTGTTATTAAGTTGACATTGAATACCTGAATCTTCCCTGCAGGGGCCTCAGGGCATCCGAGGTGGCTATGGGCTAGAGGGGCCCCAGGGACCTGATGTGAGTGACATGCCGTTCAACTCTGAGAAGTTGCTCTGAAGCTTTTTGAAAGAAAAGTCATGTTGTTTTACTTGTTCTGTCTTCTGTTTGGTTATCACGTCTTCCACACTCTTCACTACTGCTTTACTGCTTATTGTCATGTGGTGATTGAGACATTTAAAGGATTAGTTCAACAAAAACAGAAAATTTAGTCAAGTGACGTTTGTATTTCTGCGTCGGCCCCATTCCAAACTATTCAGCTTGGCTTGTTTTTGTGGCTCCAACTAATGCATACCACGTTTAGCATATTTTTCTTTTCTTCAAAAGGCTTGTTTTGAAACCCATGTAAAGGCAAATATACTAGAAAACAAAGGAAATATTAGAAAATGACAGCATGCTTTGGGCAAGAGGAGGCATACATCTGCTGCATTCTTTGCAGCTGTACCAATTGTCTCAATGATGTGAACGGAGGTTCAGAATTACCAGCTGTATACGGGCTGTGTTTGGTTTTCATACAAACTTCAATATAGTTAATAGACTAAATTAGGGGTGAATGATTAATGCCTGATTATTTTCTTTTTTGTGTGAATTATCTCTTTATAGAGATAATATAGTTGTATTCATTGTGAGAGACACTGAGCTGATGGACGCAGTGTAGGATAGTGTATCATTCATGCTGTTATGAACTTGTCGTTACCAGGGGGAGAGCGGACTGGATGGCCCTCCAGGCCTGCCAGGACCGACGGTAAGCTGACAGATTAGATGACAAAATATTTGTCTGTTTGTGCCAATTGTGAATATACGTATAACTGTTTGTGTGTGCGTCACAGGGCGCACCGGGTTTTACAGGACGAGTTGGCAGTCAAGGAGTTAACGGCTCAAGGGTAAGATCACACCACGACAAGTATTTATTATTACCCAGTAATATGCAAGTTAAAGGGCTGCGAATAATGACTATTTCCAGTTAATCGATTATTTGTTACACAGTTAAATATTAGAAAATAGTGAAAATTGTCCACCTCAAAATTTCCAAAGACCAAGGTGCCATCCTCAGATTGCTTGTTTTGTCCAACCAACACTCCAAACCACAAAGATATTCAGTTTACAGTGATCTAAAACAGAGAAAAGCAGCTGATTCTCACATTTCAGATGCTGGAACCAGAGAATGTTTGGCATTTCTGTTTGATTAGTTAAATGATTCATGGATTATAAAAATTGTTGAGTAGAAAAATTGTTTTCAGTAGAAAATTGAGTAGAAAATAGGATGTGTAAAATTAAAAATGAAGCAAATGTCAATGTATTGATTTTATACTTTATGCCTGGGAAGTTTCACAGACATCAAGCTGTGTCAAACGTAGTTTCCAGGTTACTTCCTTTGTGTATAAATGGTTTATTGTTTCTTTCAGGGGGACATGGGACCTGCAGGCAGTGTTGGTCCCAAAGGCCCACAGGTATACATTTTGTTTGGTTATATATGCTGCAGTTCTTCAACTTGCTGGACATGTTTAGAGGCCGTGTTTGGCAGAAAATGCGTTACCTTCCTTTTCTTTCGACCAGGGGCCTCCAGGTTTAGAGGGACAGATGGGACCTCCAGGTCTCAGAGGACCCCAAGTGAGTACAGTTCAAGGCAAGACTGTTGTTTGACGTGTTGGGGTGCTGCTTCATTCACTTTGCAGCCAGTAAAGTGCAGGAGGTTAAAGTCAATCTGTGCATCTTAACAGGGACATCCAGGACTGATCGGTGCTCCTGGACTTAAAGGACATCCTGTAAGTCTGTTATGTTAATTTTGTTCCCTTTTTTCTTCTTTTGTTTTCTGGATCAAATCTGAAAAAAAACTGTAGATTTAATGATCCAGACTTGTCTGGTTCTTCAGGCCCAAAAACCTCTTGTAGGAAGCGTCCTTGTTTATCATTTTAAGCCAGTTTGTTTCAGATGTGAAGAGGTGGAATAAAAATCAGTTTATTGGTAGTTTATATTTAAGGTACGGTTCCATGCATGACTCAGGGAAGTGGACCTGAAGTTCAGTGAATTTTCATGTGGGGACAATAAACAAACAAACACACATTTCATATTAGCAACTGTCAGGTTAGCAAAGATTTAGTCAGCCAGTAAATGTTAAAATACAACAGACAGATTTTTGACAGGGGGAAAAAAAGAAAAACAGGCCATTCTCATCGAGAAAACCTGAAGTCGTTCTTGCTCTCAAGTTCAGTGTCATTGTAGTGAGAGACCTTTGTCTCTCTTATGCTGCTCAAATAAAGTTTCATCACAAATATATTACTTCAGTTATATAGTATTCTTTGTGGCTGATTTCCACAATGTTATTTATGGCCGATACAGGTTTGAGAACCACTGGTTTAGGCCAAGTAAAGATAAGGTTAACATGCATGGTGAGAAGTCCAAATTAATGCATCATAAAGGCAGCTGAAGGTGTAAATCTGACCATCGAAGAACAGAAAATACAGTACCTTATCCTTGTTTTCCCTTTTGTGTTGTTTTTGTTTTCATATCAGGGGCCTGTGGGGCCCATGGGTGCCCGGGGGGATCCTGGCTTTGAGGGGCCCATGGTGAGTTGCGCTTGAACATATTCTCCAGGGTATTACATCATCACACTACAGTCAAACACATGTAGATACACACATTGCATGAACAGACTAGATGTATGGAGGAGTGTTACAAGCAGTTGGGAATGTTGGATTCAGTCCCAGTTGTCTGCAGGGTTTGGTGAGTGATCCTGTAACTTGTGACACCACCGCAGCTACACCTTACAGTTCACACTGACGGACTGTAAATATATTTTTTCATTGATCTCTACAAGTTAGCAGACGGCATACTGCAGCCTCACAGTGCCATCTACTGGTTGTTGTTTCTCAGTGGAGACTGAAGCCACTCTGTGTCTTATTTACTCTGCACCCACTTTATTCCCTTAGATGTCCTTTAAAATAACTTCCATCCTTACTAGCCAGTTAACCGTCGATTTATGTTTTAAATTATTTCAGTGTGGAATGCAATCGTTTCACTCAATAATTTGCTTCTAAATTTGCTTATTTGGTCCTTAATTACTTAATCCATCATCATCCCTTTTGGGATTATTTACAGGGTGCACCAGGGGGACAGGGTCCTATGGGTTTTCCCGGGGTAACGGTAGGTGCTCATTATATATTTACAAACTTATTTACCACAAAACATTATTGGCTGAACCTCCCTTTGACCATTTTCTTTTTAACAGGGTAACAGGGGACCAGATGGGGACAAGGGGGATCCAGGACCTAAAGGGGACAAAGTAGGAGCCAACAACTTTCTGTTTAGTAACACTGAAAGAAGAGAAAAATACAATGTCATAGAGCTACGTAAAGGAATAGTTCAGCATTTTGGGAAATATGCTCATTCGCTTTTTTAGTACAACAGCCAGTTAGTTAGTTTAGCACAAAGGCTGGAAACAGAGGGAAACAGCTAGCCTAGCTCTGCCCAAAGCAAACAAAGTCCCATCTACCAGCACCCTTAAAGCTTACTAGTTAACATGTTTTTTTCTTGTTTGTTTAAATCATGGCCTCATGCAAGAATAGAACTTCTCAGTAAATTTTGGCAGCCATGATGATGACGATCTGGTGACCAAAATATTAGAACAGAGAACAGAATAATTTTGCATTAAGTTTGCTTTAGAAAGCAAATAAGCATATTTCCCAAAATGCAAAACTATTCCTTTAACGTCTCGTGTACTGTATGATTCAGAAAGGTATCTGTGCCTTTTCAGAGTGAGAAAATATTTATTTCTGATTTTATCTCAGGGTATTCAAGGAGCAGCAGGTATTAGGGGTCCTCAGGGAGAGAGAGGCCCCAGCGGCTTCGCAGGTTTCCCAGGCACCAAGGGCCAGCCAGGCCCCAAAGGCACTGAGGTACAGTGTACAGCACTGTGGTTAAGTGTAAACACTGATCTACATTAGTCACTGTGTATGATGGATGTTTTCTGAAACTATCCTGATGGTGGATCTCAAGCTAGTTTTCAGATAACATGCAACATGTTTTAGTTTTTATAACAAGTTGGTTTACACAGGCAACAAGTAAAATAAACTTCATTGCAAGATTATGAACCCACAATGTTGCATAGTATTTGCTGCATAAGATTGTATTACATGCTCTTTCAAGCAGGAGAAAGAAGCCGCCTGCTGGAGGTGAAAAAGGAGATAAGCTTGACTGATTTTATATTTCGTCATTCAGGGCACAAATGGAGAAACTGGTGCTCAGGGAAAACAGAGCAGCCGTGGGTTAAAGGTCAGTGATGATTTGTGCGTCTGAACACCAAGAAATGTTGACTTCATATGTTGATCCACGCGTCACATTTAACAGTGAAACATTAGAGCTTCCAGTGGCCTCCTGCATGTAAATTTAACAATCCAATATTGTGAAGTGAATGACTGCAATAACATGAATTTAACACTCTCCTGACTGTTCCTGCACTTGGTCATTCCACAGGAATATTTAGTGTTTTAAATTAAAACATCAAAAAATAATAAAGCCCTTTTCCTGCAGCATGCAAGTGAATATGTCTCTGTGAAATTCAGGTTTTAATTGGAATCACTCATCGCAGCTGGGGTCACTGTCAGCCCTCTGCTAAAGGTTCAGTTGTTAAAAACTAAAAGCTTAAGTTCTATTTTCTTTGTCTATCTTTCAGACACAAGCTAAAATCTTAGATTTTGATCATTAAAAATGAATACACAATTTACAGTTTGACTAATCACTCCAGGGATAACAGGTGTCTCCAAACTGTTTTTAGCAATACATGGATGACGTGTTGACATTCATTATTCTCTGTCATTGTGTGTCATTCATGGAGCCGGATGGTTACAGCGCATGCCACATGACTGCAACGTCCCCAGTTTTATTGCAGCTGGGGTTGCATGTCGCACCCCTCTCCCTCCTCTCATTTTCTGTCTGCCTCTTCACTGTCAGTTGAAGGCAAAATAATACTACTCCTCTACTTCTACTACATCCTTACTGCACTCCCTATGCACAGTCTTATGGAGACACCTACTGGCCAGGGAGGATGGTGACAGTGACAGTCCACAACAAGTGCATATGCGTCTGTGAAAGCAACAAATGTGTTTAGTTGCAAAGGAGACTTTAATGATGTTAACAAAAAAAATCTCTAGTAACAAGTAAATCTAAATAATAAGCATTTTGTGGCTCTGTGACACAAGATTAACTCAAAATCATTGAATATGTAACTTCATGACATCACATTTCACCCATTTAAAGAATAAAAATTAAGACAACACACAAAGTAACACAAACACAAATGAAGGCAGTCTTGTAGTGGATATTGATGCTCAGCCACAGTCACTAACACCTGAACCTCCTTAAAGGGGAACAGGGGACCAGATGGACGTACCGGCAAACCAGGACCCAGAGGGAACAAGGTATTACAATAAGATTAAAATAATCAATGAAAATATTTTTTTTTTAAAAAGAGACTTACATTGCCAAATTAGAGCTAGCATACATTTGTACTGATGTCGTCTTTTCTCTGTACTTTTCTCCAGGGTCGGACTGGACAAAGAGGCCATTCTGGCCAACCGGGCCCTTCGGTAAACTTAAAGCAGAAATTATTCGAAATGTAGTCGACCCTGAATTCTTTATAGCTCTGGCCATGTGTTCAAAAGGCAAGGTCTTTAAAAATGCTGCATATCGGTATTACAAATACAAGGTCTTAAGAGCCTAAAAACCTCAATGCATGTACGTTTATACTCAGCTACAGCATATTTATATATACTATATGTATATAGTTTAGCTACACGTTTCTGTTCTAGACCTTAAACCTCACTCTATACTTTTTACAGTGCAGAAAGAGTTCTACAGATTGAACAGTTTGCTTGTGTGTTTGTGTGTGTCTGTGTCTGTTTTTGGTTGATCCCTCCTCAGGGTTTGCCGGGGCCACCTGGACCAGAGGGAGCAGAAGGAAAGCCTGGTACACAGGTTCCCATTCTCTATCATATTTCAATTCCATCACCTGTAAATGCTCTGTGTGAATGTGTGTGTGTGTGTGTGTGTGTGTGTGTGTGTGTGTGTGT
>NTHP01000015.1:1338860-1358921 GCA_003416845.1 Oplegnathus fasciatus
GTGTGGTCTACCTCCTGGCACATACTGTACAAGCAATTATTGTTCTGTGAATTATTTTTTTTATAATTATGTACACTTATTTCACGCACATCTCATTACCCATCTTGGTTTTAGTCCCAATTCTGTGTCTTTTAGAGGGGTTAAAACTGGTGATGAGTATAGAGACAAGAGAGCACTCACTTCCCTTCTTTAAATAAAAGATGCTTCTCTGAATACAAGATTTTCTGGCTGTTGGATGCAAGCTTAAAAGAGTGACATACTGAAAGACTGCTAAGATGGAAATGCCCTCAAACTGTCAAAACTGACTCCCAAGTTGAGTCCAGGCTACTCTTATGTAGTAATTGTTGGTTTAGACAGCAGGAGGCAGTCTTTGCACAATACAATAATGCTGTGGTGAGCTGTTGTACGTTTGCAGTAAGTTGTGCAGAGTTCATGTTGCATCTCTCTATCTCGTGTTCATCACTGTATTTTATACTATATTGAAAGAGAGGACTGTTAGGTATGTTTAATTCTAATAGAGGAATACACTGCAAAACGTTTCCATCTTCATAATCAACAATCGGTCAATTAATTGATTTGCCGATTGACAGAAAATGAATTGTGGTAATTTTGGTAATGAGTCAAAGTCATTCACATGGAAAAATGCCAAACATTCTCTGGTTCTAGCTTCTCAGATATGAGGCTCTGCTACTTTTCTTTGTTTTGTATCATTTTGGGATGTTGGTTGGACAAAACAAGCCCTTAAGACCTTGGCCTCTGGGAACTTGTGATGGGCAATTTTCTGTCATTCTGTTTGACTTATTTGCAGCCCTAAATTGGGCCGACTCAGTTTTAAACAGTCTCCACTGCAGTTTCACTTGTGTAAAGACAGTGTCTTGATTTTAAGAAAATGTGTAGGAACAAATGAAATGTAATGAACTTGACGAAAGACATTTTGGGAAATATGCATAATCGCTTTCTTGCCAAAGGGTTAGCTGAGAAGAACGATACCGTTCTCTTATCTGTCTGGTAAATATGAAGCTATAGCCAGGAGACAGTTAGCTTAGTTTAGCACAACGATTTGAACCAAGGGGAAACGGCTCACCTGGCTCCATCCAAAGGTAACAAAATCCACCTTCCAGCACCTCTTAACGGTCATTAATTAATTTGTTATATCTTGTTTGTTTAATTTGTACATCAGCTGGAGTCTTGTCTTCACCCTGAGTTTGCCAGATACAAAAAACAGTCCAGCATATAAATCCCCCGAAGATTTTTTTTAACCTTTGGACAGAGTCTGTTTACCCCCTGCATCCAATGTTTGTGCCTCAGTAGTCTCATCTCATTCTGCCACCATGCTGCCCCAGGGCTCTTTGTACCTTGTATGTAAAGTGTATGTGAGAAGAGGGCAGCGGAGCATCTGCAGAGCACCGTTGGCCTGATAACCAGTAATGATGACATCACCTCAGACTGGAAATTATTGTAAACAGTATATTTACTATTTACCAGGACCACAGTCTTTCCCTGACCTCAACCAAGTGGTTTTCGTTGCCTTAACTTAACCATATTGCAATGATTTTTAAACACATGCGGACATTGTTGACGAGAGAGAGAGAGTATGCCCTACTAGTCATCTTGTGGCTGTAGCTTAATATTTAATGAGCAGATATAAAAGTGACATCAATTCTCATCAAGTCTCATCAAGAAAGCAAATTAGCGATTTTCCCAAAATGTCAAACTGTAACTTTAAGATTAAATGACAATAAGATGGAGTTTCATGTTCCGAGTTCATAATTGAATTCATTAAAGTGATGATATTTACTAGTTGCACTCTGAATGACCTCTGCTGTTGGGAAAAATTGCATTGTTGGTATTTTCTCTGTTTCTGTTTCAGGGTCCCTCAGGTGCAGCTGGCAGCGCTGGCAGTAAAGGACCCACGGTAAGACCGTTAGCCTCAGATTGACCTCGGCGTTCAGCGCATGACATCATCCCTCCAGCTCGACTTTTTTTGGCCCTTTGCCACAAGCTGCAGGGTTCAGCAGAATAAAAACACATTATTACAGTTTTACAAGACAGCCCAGGATTAAATATGGAGGAGTTTATTGATTCATGAGCGAGCAAACACAACAAAGGCTGCCAAAAAAAGGAAAGGTTTAACAGGACAGAACAGAACCTGCTACCAGCCAGTTAAAGATATCAGGTGTGTTCACTAAAAGTGGCTGTATCGCACACATGCTTACACATATTATGTGCAGTATAATATGACTCTTTGGTCAAAAGTGTGTGGACACCTTAACATGTTTCTAATTTGTGTTAAAACTCTTAATGTCCTGAGAAAACTGGATTTACTGCTTAAGAACTCCAGATGCACTGCTGCTGAGTAACAAGTTCTGTATTACCAAATGAACAGTCAACACATTGTTGATTGCTCAAGTTAACAAAGACAAATGTAGCCTGTTAAAGAGTCCTAAATTAAACTCTTAATCACCAATACATTACCCATACAGACATTAGGGAGTAGCCTCATGAATCCCATCAAACGAGATGGCCAAGAAACAATTAAATGGCCGATTAAGCAACTACCAGCAAAATACTGAATCAGCTAATTTAAACACTAAATTTAACAGCTCAGTGCACGTCTGTTGATTGCTGGAAATAAATGGCAGTTTGTTAAAGTTGACGCATTTGCACTTTTACATTTTTGGTCGTCTTTGCAACTCTCATAATGTGTTCTCTCATCCCACTCTGTCCCCTTTCACTTCTTGTGGGCGTTTTCTCATTTCTTAGCAAATGTTTGATCACTTCTGCTTCTTTTCCAGGGTTTTCAAGGAATTGCCGGAGAGAGAGGAGCAGATGGCCCGCCAGGTTCTCCGGTATGCTTTGTTGTCAGTCTGTGGTTGTGTCATTTGGAAGACAGAGGACGTTGAGACTGTAACTATTGTGTGAAATTGAGGTTTTCAAAGACGAGGCAGCCAGGCAGGAAGTTTGTTGGAGATGAACACATCCTCTGACGCATAAAGCTCGAAAAAGAGCAGCTGGGTTGATTGTAAATCTGTTTCCTGTTAAACAAATGTTTAAGCCAAAGCCACAACAGAGTTTTGTCCAAATTTGAGAAACGAAGCCGAGCTAAAACATTGTGGTGATATCAATCTTTGATCTATTGACTGGCACTCTGGACCTGTGGTGACCAAGTGCTTTTATCTGACAGGGGCCACCGGGGAAACCAGGACCTCCAGGATCACCAGGAGCCCTAGGAGACAGGGTGAGTCTGCGGGCACAGAGCAGTCATGACCCCCATTACATCAACACACACACATGTCTTTTGTATGTGTGCATTTTGTCATTATGTGCTATGTATATATGTGTTTTGTGTGTGTTTTCTCAGGGTTTCACAGGGAAGCCAGGCATGGAGGGACCTCAGGGCCCAGTAGGCATGTATGTAAGTGATTCTTCAGCAGGGCAGATACACGGAATGCACCTGTACTACCTTTTCGCAGCATATACAGAATGTATGCAGAATATACAGTACATGAGCAGGTTACTGTATCATTACACATTAAGACACTTTTAAGACTGCACAGATTCTTACCTGTTACCTGTACGTGTCAATCAGTTGACACAAAATATTGATGGTCATTATGTTCATGTAAGTAATTCAGAAGCAAGAAAAGAAGAAACTGATGCAGCAGGACTTGATACAGTAACTGAAGTGTGAGATGTTTTGGCAAAATATCTCATCAAGCTGCATGTTTGTTTGGTTAGAAATCAACAAATTGTTGTGTAATTATATTAATGTGAAACAAGAGGTTTGTTATTCAAAATGAATATGTCAGAATGGGTTCAGCGGATAGATTTGAGCTCTCAACAAAGCGATATCCGGTATGAGTGTATGGCAGGTTTAGGCTCATCATTTTCACACATTTAGCATAAAACTTAAAGCCAGGTAAAACAGCTCGTCCAGTTCTGTCCAAGGGTAAAAAGTACAACTATCAACACCTTTAAAGCTCACTAATTAGCACATTATATCTAGTTTGTTAATCCTTGAAAAAATTAAATGTAAAAATGACAATTTGTAGTTTCAGTTAAGTCGTACATAATGAAGAAGGAGTGTATTTCCCAAAAAGTCAAACTACTCCTATACAACTCTGATCTTTTAATACTCAAAACATCAATTAATTATGGTATTTTAGAAGAAGAGACAAGCCCTACCTACATATTCTGTAAGGTGGGTCACAGATATGGTTCCCTGCAATTTTCTGACAAATGTTGTGTGGTGCAGGATGAGCCTTTGTGACATTAACACAAATTGATTAAGGAAATTCTTTCATCTGTATGTTGTTCTTCAATCTTCTACCATCAGGGCATGCGGGGGAACATGGGCATGCGTGGGCCTCCAGGTTTCATAGGAGAAAGGGTAAGGTCATCTTTCTCTCGCCTATCTGGAATGTGAAAGCCTTGTAATGGTGAGCTTTGTTGAGTGAAGAGAGGAATGGGAGGGGAGCTTCAAACATGTTGCTGTACTGCACGTGAGAACAGTCAACGAAGCGGAGTTCAGAGAGTGAAAAGCCATTTTTAGAAGGCAAAATACAATAACTACATTTTTTTCTTCTGCACCAGGGTGAGCCAGGTTTACGAGGTTTACCTGGGCCTGCTGGGAAGCCAGGACCTGCAGTAAGTGTCTGTAGTTTATTTTGTTTTTTTATTTCCTATCTTTCGACCCCTGGGAACTGTTAGGGGTATATGAGAGTAGGACTGAGTATTGTTCAGAGGATTTGATTAAGACAGCAGCCATGAAAGGGTCACACCAAGGAGGATTTGGTAAATAAGAGTAAACCAGTGAAGTGTGCAGCTGGTGTGCAGGGACTGCCTGTTTTTAGAGACGAACAGGTCGCAGTGATTGATT
Organism: Oplegnathus fasciatus; assembly: GCA_003416845.1. Lineage (NCBI taxonomy): Eukaryota > Metazoa > Chordata > Actinopteri > Centrarchiformes > Oplegnathidae > Oplegnathus > Oplegnathus fasciatus. The sequence continues at coordinate 1,343,740 of NTHP01000015.1, forward strand.
TTGTTGGGGGCACTGGTGGCAAATCTAATGGCAGAGCGAGATGGCACGTCGACCCGATAGAGGACAGATAAATTGCTCCAATCACTGTCCTCCTGCCTGCCTTTTGCAATCCAGAGTGCCAGGTGACATCTTGAATGACACAGCACTTTTCTCCACATGCTACAGCCCTGTTCCACTCTGCAGTTTTTGGCAGTGGAGTAGAAAAACTGACTGACTTGACTGATGGTTTTTGACAAAGGTTGAAAAGTGACTTTTTTAAATGTCTAGGCTACATGTGACCATCGTTTCAATATCACCAATTATATCGTAGTGTGTAGCAGATTTGTTGTGGAATCTGCTACAGGTTGAAATACTCTACAGTAATTAAAAAGGCTGTTGTTTATGTTTAGATCAGCTCTGTTGAGATCAGTGTCATTTTCAAGGTATTTTGAGATCCCCTTTTTCTGGCCAAATGAATAGTTTATAGGAAATTAAAACGGCACAATAGAAAACATTGTAAAAACAGCAAAGAAACACAAAACTGCAGACAGTGTGGAAAAAAAACATGGAAACAAAGACAAAATAATAATTATGGTAAGAAGTAACCTTGACATCCAAAAAATCTAACTTTTCAACAAGATTTGACACATTTCTCACCTACCATAGACACCTAGACATGTGACTCACCTGCAAATCACCTAATCATTGTTGGTTTATTAGGTAGTGAAGTGAGAAGAGCTGTGAAGTGAGAAGGCTTTTTAGAGCGGGAAAAGCAACAGGCCTCTAATGCAGGACACATGCAGAATTAAACAGTTGTTAAATGTCCTAAAAAACACACTCGCATACACCTGAGCATAGAAATGCACACACACACACCTCTGCCACAAAACACCTTACTTTTGTTGTTTTTTTGATGATTAGACAAAGTCTTTCCCTTGCCTGGACTGATGGCTTTTCCTCTGCTTTGGTGTATATGAAGCTGAAATGTCAAACGTTCTCCTTGAAACTCGTCAAAGTTTCTACACCCTATAAATCAACCCTCCTCTTTTGGTTGGTTAGATTTGAGAATAAGAAAATCCCTCTTGCATGGAAAGAGTTACTTTCAGTAATGGGAGTGGGACTGCTCTCTGAAGTTCACTTCTTGTCCACAGACCTCCCTGCAGTGTCATTGGACACACTTTTTGCTCACTCACATGGTCGCCCACTGCTGTGGTGAAATCCATCAATCTGTCATAGAGTAAAGTTACACAGCGCTGAGAAGGTGAATTCCTCAGCTACTGGCTTAAACACTAAATACAGAGGTAAACTGAATGCTTTTGTGTCCACATCACTGAATGCATTGAAAGCCACACTCATCATGGTTGAAAATTATCCTGTCAACGAAAGGAACAAATGGACAACCTGAGTGAGGTTCTACATTTTGCTGGAAAAGTTTTTCAAAACATCATGTCCATACTTTATTCTCAGATGGAATAAAAGAAAATGTAGTAAGCGCTCTGGATGGTAGAAACCTTTAAACCTGTGAGTTTCTGTTAAAGGTGTGAAAATACAACCCTCGCAGGGTTTACAGTTTGTTAAAAAACTTTCCTTTTTTGAGAACAAACCTGTTCACAGTGAAAAAGAAGAAGTAACATCACAATTATACTTTCTGCCACAGTTTGTGGATCACTTGAAATTTTAATTTCATTGTGTTGTATATTTTCCATAGCATCATTTTGTCCCATGACCAACAACAGAATTTTTTTTTCAAATTTTCAGAGAGACGTGGGTACAAATAATATTAATTTTTTAGCTTACACAAAATACAGACAGACAGAAGTGTGAGTTGTGGCTGTTATTAGCATGTTCTGACTTGTCTGTTTTTCTTTTTCAGGGTCTGCCAGGTCCTCCTGGAGAGAAGGGACCCCGGGGACCTCAGGTGAGAGAAACCTCTAATCGGAAAGCTTGTGCCCTAAATCAGAGAGAGCTGAATATTGTGCTTCCCCCACATGTTGCTGATGAACTCAACCTGTAATGGCAGTGGTTGTTAATAATTTAATCATGACTCAGTATAACACAGTATCACTTATTGCCCCTAAAGAAATTCTGTTTGTAAAACCAGTGCAGAAAACATCATGTACAACATCATACACAACACTGACAGATAAATGATCTTTTCTTTGTAACAATGCTCAGAGAAAAGCCAAGTAAGCAACATCATGCCAAAGATTCATCTGTTAAAATAGTGTATATAAAATGCTGAGATCCAGTCTAAAAGAACTAATAAATTCACTGGGAAACCATCAGACCATCTCTCTCCATTTTTAGTTTCCTTGTCAACCAGTGACTTTGTTGTTTTTCACAGGGACGGCCTGGTGATGAAGGACCCAAAGGGATACAGGGCCCACTAGTAAGTTATAGCTCACAGTGAAGTCGAGCAGTTTGAATCAGGAGTTCACAGGACTGTATTCTCACCATGACACAACACTGTGTGTTACAGGGCGTAGTGTTTGCATTTAAGTGGCATTTTAATTGGACACACACAGATTTTTCCTCGTCTTTGTGCTTGTGGTTTGGTAATTTGACTCGCCATGAAGAGAGATGATGAGCACAGCAAGGGGGTTTGTCAAGCAGCAGAGTTCAGGTTTGGTGTCAAACATTAAAAGGATTTGTACTGGTGCTGTCGAGAAGCCTGTCAAAAGCTGCTGTTGTGTTCGGAACAAAAAAAAAAGCTATTCAATTCAAGATTCTGTATATTCCCACAGACAGTCAGGCTTTTTGTATGCTTGAAGCTCCTTTTGATCGCCATACACGCAGTGAAAGACAGAAAAAGAAAGCATAAATAAAGTATCAATACAATCTGATAACTAATATTAAATCAAAACAAATACATTAAAGTAAAATACATTAAAGCCCACTGCTAAAAATTGAATGAAAAAATGTGATGTAATTGATTGGTTATGTATTACTTACAGTCCATGAACCAATCATCACAACATTAGGAAAGCTGTCATTCTCTGTCTGTGCTTGCTGACGTGGACCACCGATTCTTAAAAACAAATTTACCAGTCTGTGCCTTTGGCTTGCTACTGGCATGCATCTCATAATACATGTGAAATGAGTCACAACTGGCTGAATGTTATTGCTAAACTGCACACAGCAATGACACACTGAAGCAGCAACAGAAAAGATTACAGATGAAATCACTGGGTGAGACTTTGTACTCAGGAGAATCCAAAATGTCTTTGAAACTCTGAACATTAAGATCAGATCAGATTATTTTAACACTTTAATTTAAGATTGATCTATATTCCAGGGCCCTCCAGGTCTCCCAGGTGCTGATGGGGGAATTGGAAAACCTGGACCCAGGGGAAGCCAAGGGCCCCCAGGACCTCAGGGACCACAGGCGCCAGCAGGAATCCCAGTGAGTGGGTACCTACAATCAACTGCTGCTTTTACTTGTATATTCCAGACTTCTTATAGTCCGGAAAGATAAAAAATCCATCAATATTTTCATTTAAATACAAGTGTCTAAACACCTGGTTGGCCTGTTACAACATAAAACCTTTTTTTTTTTAAAGTTATTTGACCACATGTTTATTGGATGTCCTCAGGGTCCACCGGGTGCTGATGGATTATTAGGAGCAGCAGGGGAAAGAGGACACAAGGTAAACTACAGTACCTATAAGAATCATGTAATATGAGTGTTTTATTATGAGATTTCTGCCTGTGTAACCTTCATTTATGTTCAGTTACTGAACTGACACTGTAACCTCCAGGGTTTACCCGGCTCGCCTGGTGATGCTGGCCCCACAGGACAAGATGGACAACAGGTTGGTTTAGTTTAATAGTGACGCAAAGGAACATAGAACAGCAGAGGAAATACTATAAACACACGGCAAAACTAATAGATAAAGACCCAGCAACAAAAAGATCATCTTTAATCACCTGCAAATAAAATGTATGAAAATCTATATGAGCATCATTGGTGCCTTGATCACGGTACATCTTCAGCCTGAAGTTTGACCTTTTTTGTAGGCTGCAAAACACTGATGATTGTTTTGACTCATCAGGGTCTCCCTGGCCAGACAGGAACTGAAGGCCCACCTGGACAGAAAGGAGACCAGGTCAGTGATCACAGCAGCATCATTCCTGAGTCTTTACATCACTGATTGTTCATACCACAAACAACTTAAGAAACCACTTATCACTGTTTGTTTTGTACAACGTGAGGCCAACAGTCTGCAGCCTCAAGTTTGAGGGAATAAAACAGCCAACCTGTGTACCAGCATTGAAAAGCCTGCAGTCAATAACTGTTTCTGATTCCCTGTCTTCTTATGTTGCCCTGTTTGACAGGGGGACATAGGGCCTTGTGGGAAACTTGGTCCTTCAGGGCCTCAAGGAGAGAGAGGACTTGAGGGCCCAAAAGGCTTACAGGGACCACCTGGACCAGTGGGTAAAGAGGTAGGTGCATTTATCTCCTGTTTCTACAAAGATGATCTTCACTTTAAATGATCACAGACGTTCTCACACGTGTTCAACTGCTGTCTCATAAATGACAGAGCAGCTCCACAGGAGGTGATTTTCCAATTCAGTGAAGAATTTAAGGACTTTAAGGACACCATTACCTCCACCCTGTTTACTTTATAGCGTCACACAAACAGTGTTATTGTGAACAGATGTGCTTGTTGTATTTTTTTATTTCTTGTTAGCATTACAGATCATTGTCAGTCTCTCAGGTGCTCTATGAAATTTGTATAAAAATGGTTTGAAAAGCATTAAACTGCCATCACTGTTACATAAACCGTGAAATTACATTTTCCTGATAATGCGATGATGGCAGTGCTTAACTCAGATTCCTGTGAAGGTTTTCAAATGTTGATTATATAACAACAAGATGAGCAGAGAACTGGCATGGCCTGTAATTTCCAGCTCAGCTCAATGAAATGTGAGTTCCACGACCTGAGAATGTACCTTCTACCTTGACGCATTGGAAAACAACATATTTCTGGAGTCCAGCAGAGTGGTAGTAGAGTGTGTAATTGCTTTTTAAAGTACTTATTTTTACTGCCAATAAGTAATTTTTCTGTTTGTCACTGAATGTAAAAAGCTGTCTTGAAAATCAGTAAAATGTGGTGGTGGTTTTTCATCCATTTGGCCTTCAGGGATGAACCTTGGATTTAAAAAAAAAAGGAAAAAGGCAACAAAATACCAACAAGAGACAAGATACAGAAACTAAATAGATCAAATGCAGCTTCATTTTCCACTGTATCATCTTATGGTATCAATCTTCTCATTTAGGTGAATACGCATATTTCCCAAAATGTCTAACTATTCCTTTAAATTCCTCTTTTGCAGGGTGACGTCGGGCATCCTGGTGAAGCTGGAGGTCCTGGACCTGAAGGGGAGAAGGTCAATTTACTACTTTACTTTAGTTTGTTGAAACTGGTGAATGGTTCATCCTGCTCACACTGATCAGGAGGATGATTGTGTTGGTTTGACTCTGACTGATGTTTGCAGTTTGTGATCAGATTGTGGTTTTTGTCGGCAGGGTGAGGTCGGACCTTTAGGTTTGTCTGGTCGAGAAGGCCCTTGGGGAGCCCTTGGAGAAAATGGCGAAAGGGGCCCAAAGGGGGAGAAGGGCCACATTGGACTAATGGTGAGCACAGCTTTACTCCTCAAACGTTTTGTGACAATTGTGTGTTTGGTATTATTGTTACATTTTAATGATACAACACACTCCCAGTATCCAAAAGTTTTGGATTTGGGGGAGCCCAAAACCAACAATGAACTGATTCTACTAACAGAACAGGTATTTGTGTGTATCCTCTTATCCTAGCCACACTGTTGCACTGAGAGACATGTTACTTCATTACCATGAACACACACAATGTAGTTTATTTTCACTCAATCCCACATACACCGTCCTGCTGCTGGAAATACTCACTAGAGCACTAAATGTGTATTAATCTGCCACTAAAAATAGCCCCAAACAAAACCACTATTTACGCCTGTTTGAGTAACGTTTGCTAAAAATGACAGTGCCCATCTGTTTTTGGAAATTACTGAGCCTTTTTTAAAAATGAAAATATGTATTTATGTATGTATATGTATCCCATTTTTTTTAAGATTTAGGTCTCCTGTAGGAACCAATGAGCTCAGGTTGTTTGTTTTGGTCTTTTTATGGGATTTATTTACAATAAGAAAAAATAAAGATTATCGCCGGCCTTATCCTTTAAATGCTTGTTTGTATAGCTTGTATGTCCACAAGAGTAGTAATGTAGTAATGAAGATCCATGTAGCGTATCATAGCTTTAATATTCCTTAGATCTGGGGTCTCTGGGGTTTTAAAAGAATTTTCCAAGGAAAGGAAGCATAATCATTAAGATCAGAGTAAACGTAGTGATGAGCTTTGCACAAATTTCTCAATTCGCAGCACAAATGGAATATAAAACTGATCGGTCAGATTGATGAGTAGAAACTGTTCCTGATGTCATGTTCATCCTCTTGAACAGGGTGAACCGGGGCTGATGGGAGAAGTGGGACCTGCAGGTCTGGCGGGGTTACAGGTCAGTTTGTTTCCAGGACATATGGATGCTGTCGATGACATGCCGCTCAGAGTGGCCTTTAAATTAACCTTTTATTGAGCTGTTCACAGCTGGGATTGACATTTATTGATCCCTCTTACAGATACATACCCGGTTCTCCTGTCTCCACACATTTTCAAACTGATGTCAATGTGTATTCTTTTTCTGTGTGTTTGTTTGTGTCTATTTTAGGGAATTACAGGCTCTCGGGGACCCCTGGGGCCAGATGGACCTCAGGGCCAGAAGGTAATATTATTTTCCATCAGTAACAACTGGCATACGCTTACAATGTTGTTAATAATTGTTCAATTTAAGTACAAACAATGTTACTTGTAGCTGACATTTTAGAATTTGTATTGACACTGAACTGATGATATTTATAGTCATATGAATGAGTCATCATCACAGTCATGATTTACAGACCACACAGCGTCTTCATCTCTCTGGATCTCGTTTTATAGTTTTATGAGTCATTCTTTCTTTTCTTCTTCTTGTTTATGACTGTTGGGTGTAATCAATCAATCAGTCAATCCCGAACAGTTAAAAGTAAGATTGTTCCTGGTTGGTTGGTTGGTTTGAGGTTGTTTTTGTTTGTTTTTTTCATTTGGTTTCAGGGAGCATAACCACAGGAGATTTCATTATGAATCAAAATTTGTAATAGTGAAAAAAACATCCTTTTTTCTGGCCTGCTTACTGTAACAACAGCAGACTGCAGCAAAATCAACAGCAACATTTTCATGATATTACGTATGTTAACTTATTCTGCATCAGTGCATAGTGACAGAGGAAAAAAACAGAAAAACATCAGAATATTTCATGGGGAAATCATTCTACCCCAGTAAAAAAAAAAGCCCTCAGAGAGTAACTCTCTGCTCAAGGTCATGAGTGTGGACAAACATACAGTTGCTGATGACAGAGTAAGAGGGACTAATCAGCGGTCACCTGATTGACAGGACCCCTGCCTCGCCAGGCACATACTGTACTCTTTCTGATACCCCCTTTTTTTTTATATACAGTACATCACCTGCAGTGCTCTCCTTGAATCAAATCACTTAAATCAGAAGGGCGTTAAAAGATTTTCATCCATCTCTCCAGGGGGAGTCTGGGCCTGTAGGAATCACTGGACCTCCGGGGTCAGGAGGCCCTCAGGTAAACTCTGATTCCATTTAACATTTTGTACAACATGGTGTTCAGCACGACTATATGAGAACAGCCATCCATATGCTCTCTGTTTGTCTTGTGCATAGGGAATAACTGGTGCACGTGGTGTCAGAGGGGACACAGGGGGGCTGGGACCACCTGTAAGTATCCTTGAGTATCAGAAAGTTTGCATGCCATGCAAAGTATGCACAAATATTCCATCTGTTGCATTAAATATCTACATGTGTCTTAACTTTATAAACCTCATCCTGTATGTGACGTTTTCTTGTTGTGCAGATTGTCCTGTGTTGGTGTTAGCCGCTAATGGATGCAACATTTTTAAATACATGATTTTGCCTTTGTTCTATTACAGCAAACATCAGTAAATTAAATGTTAATGGGAGGATTATACTTTGAAGTGATTTAGAGAGAGATCTAGCTAATTGCAGTGGTATTTCAGCTACAATGGTCATCACAGCGTGTGGTGCACAACTGTCGAATTAATACACAGGACACGTTGAGCCCTGATGATGGAGCAAAAAGCGTGGTTTTTAGCCACGTTAGCAGCATGGCTCTAGGGATGGCAATGTTGGTCAGTCCACCTTTGGTCCAGCCTGAAATATTTCAATAACTATTGCATGGATTGCGGTGAAATATATACAGATATTCATGGTCCCCAGAGGATGTATCCTACTGTCTTTGGGGATTCTCTGACTTTTCCTCTACTGCCACCATGAGGTTGACATTTTTGGTTTTGAGTGAAACATCTTGGCGTCTATTGGGTGGTTTGCCATGACACAAATTCATGTCCCCCTCAGGATGAACCGTAATTACTTTGGTGATCTCTTGACTTTCCATCCAACGCCATCATAAGGTCAAATTTTCAATTTGTCCAACACTTGGCTTATGGCCAAATACCTGCGAAGCTGATGACATTCCCATCAATGACATTCCCATCAACCTCAGCTGTACTGAGATACTATACTGAAATGTTGGCATGCTAACATGCTAATCTGAGATGGTGAACATGGTAAACATTACATCTGCTTAACAATGCAGCATGTTAGCGTTGTCATTGTGAGCATGTTACTGTACAGTAGCATGTTGACATTAGCATTTAGCTCAAAACACCACTGTGCCTCAGTACAGCCTCACAAAGCTGTGGCTGAGGACTCTTTATTTTGTATTCTCCTGTTTATCACATTAAAATGAATTACCAAGAGGTGAAGAAGCAAATCCACCAGAAGAAAAACAAAATATTTTTTCTCTATTGTTGCTATTTTTTTTTACCAAAAACTTAGGAAGTGCTAGTCATTTCAGATGTCGTCTTGGGATAGATGGCAGAGGTGGTGCAGTATTTGATGTGGGATTTCTGCACTATTTTACATTGAACTGAAAGAAGTTTAGTTGCAGTTGAACCCGCTCACCAGGCTTCTCACCCTAAAAGCTGAACAAAGAATTACTTAATAACTTGTAAAGGTAATTGTGTTGCATGTTTGTGATGTCTGCATGGCAGGGTCCAGTAGGACAAGTTGGACCTCAGGGAGACCAGGGAGCTAAAGGGGAACCGGGGTCACAGGGACTGAAGGGAGAGCCAGGAGCTCCAGGTCCATCAGGGGAACAGGTTAGTGAGGTTTCCGTGCTATATGGATCTACTGTATGTCCACCATATGTGACCTAGATGCATGTCTGCATGGTGCTACACCTTCTTGATGAATACATTTTAATGCAAACAGATGTTTATTTTGTGTGCAAATATCCATAAACTACCTCATTGATATGAATTACCTGTGCAGGGTGAGGATGGTTTGCCAGGAATCCGAGGTCCTCCGGCTCTGGCAGGGTTTGAGGTAAAAACAAAACCACTATTGCACGGTGTCAACACTTCGTCTGATGTTAATTACACTGCTGAAGATTCCTTTTTCCCCCCCGAACAACTCTAACTTTGTTACGTGTGCCTCTTCCTTCTCTTTTTCAGGGCCCTCCTGGAGAGATGGGACCCCAGGGTCCTCCAGGTCCCACAGGAGCTCCTGTAAGTGTGTGGATGTGTGCAACACAGAAACTGTGGATGATGAAATTTTGCCTTCAGCAGCTGGTCTTTAATTATACCATTTGTTTGGTAGTGATTAATTATTGAGTGACTATGTGTTTGTGTGTGTGTGTGTGTGTGTGTGTGTGTGTGTGTGTGTGTGTGTGTGTTTGTTTTGTCTGTCTGCTTTGAAGCCAGTTATCGTAACAGCAATGATAAAAAAAACTATTATTGCTTTGCAGGGAGCGCAAGGAAGACCAGGACCTGAGGGGAAACTGGGCATGAAAGGGGAGAAGGTAAGATCTTCATATTCTGGTGTGATTTATTGTCTTCATACATTGTAATATGTAATTCACCATTTTTTACACATTCTAGTTTTCCAGAACACCTAAAGTCTGACATATTTAAAGTAAAAATCATTTGGTCCATTTTGGAGTTTATTCTGCTTCACTTCAAGATACAGTATATCACTGAATTCAAGAAATCATTGAAACACGTAACCATGCGGTGGAAACAAGTTAAAGGAATAATTCAATATTTTGAGAAATACACTTATTCACTTTCTTGCCAAGAGTTAGACGGGAATGTCTTTACCACTCTCATATCTGTCCGTTAAACATGAAGCTACAGCCAGCAGCCACTTAGCTTACAGTAGCTTAGCATAAAGACTGGAAGCAGGAGGAAACAGCTAGCCTGGCTCTGTCCAAAGGCTAGCGTTTCCCCCTGTGTCCAACCTTCATTTTCACTCTTCAGACATGGTAGAGGTATCGATCTTATTATCTAACTCGCCTGTCCCCACCTCCTACATGCATTTGAAATTCAATCAAAGTATGATCAGGGGCTGTGCTAGCTCAGTAGCGCCCCCAGTTGGTTCGCTAACACTATGAAGAATGGTGAAGGGCGGGTTCATTTTCACCAATTTGGCGCGTAAATAGTTTTTGGCCTCTTTTGTCATGGGGCACTTGCAGCAGCGGTTATATTTTCATACCAGGAGAGGGCATCTAACTCCAGTTTTAACCCCCAAAATGCATTTTTCCTAGCAACAGAATTCTCCATATACAGTCTACGTATATGAATGTGTAACTGCTCTGTATTACACACATACGTGCATTGGTAGTTGATTACAGACAGTTATTTTTAAAATCTGCAACATAAAAATAACACTGCAGCTGCTAAATCTGTCTCATTTTCCAGTTGTGCAAAAAAATACTAATTTGCTTTTTCACAGATCGGTTTGTGTTTTACCCCTACAGGGAGACGATGGCAAGACCGGATCACCAGGGAAGACGGGTCATGTTGGAAGGAGGGTAAGAGCTCTCTGTTTCTGTTTCAGTCTTGTGTTGCAGGTGAAGTGCAGCTCTAAATAATGTAAAGATGTAGCAAAAAATGCACAGTATGATGAGTCCTAGAAGGTCAATATTCAGTCATTATCTCTGTTTGTAACACTAATGGTATTTTTTGTTCGAACTCTGTTAACAACAAGCCTTTGTTTAGTGTTGAAAATAGGAACTTCCATGCGGATATTGTGGTGCATGTAAACAGGATTAAAGCCGTTCTGACAGCCACTGCATGTACCAGTTCATACATAAAACATTAGGTTGTTTCGTGTGTGTCCCCTCTTGCTTTCTGTTGCCTCACTGAAAAACATGGCCAACTTGTCTGCAGGGGAAACGGGGGAAGGCCGGAGTCAGAGGGACCAGGGGAGACAGAGGACCGAAGGTGGGATATATGGAAACAAGGCCACAGGCTTTGTGTACATCTGGTTTAATTATGATGCATGAGCAAACAGCAGATTGTGTTTTGTCGTTCAGGGGGAAAAGGGAGACACAGGACTGGTTGGCCTCCCTGGGTGGCCGGGGCTCATCGTAAGTCGATTTATTTCTTCACTTAACATCAGTTCATCTATCTTTATGTCATACAGCAGCTGAACATATCCACACATTAGCTCTGAAATTATCTATTCAGCAATCTGCCTTGTCCAATGAAAGAGATCAATAAAGTAATGAATTTCACAATTGGAGTGCATTTGATTAGACAGTGAATTGATAGATTTCTTTTATTTTTGTCACCAAGGGAATCCCTGGCCTACGTGGAGAGCTGGGGGATCAAGGTGAAAAGGGGAAAGAGGTAAACAAGGATTAATAAACCTGACACATTGGATGTGAATAGTCAAGAGTTTTAAAGGAGCATCACGTCCAAACCAGGACATGGGTGAAAATAGAAAAAGTATGACAAAAAAACATCTGCAGGCCAATATTTACAGCAGAATCATAACCTATAAATAAAACAAGTAACTGACTTCTGGTGGTGAAGTCTGTACATCCTCTTCCCCCACTTCATGAGAGTGGCACACAACTGAACTCGATGTGTACACGTGGATCGTCATAGCAACGTGCAAGGAGGGGGTTACCACTAATAGGGACTGATAAGGTTAATAAGCAGAAGTCATTTTTAAAAATGCAGTTAAAACTGAGCTGTGGAGTGCTTTCGCCCGCTGGGCTCAGTTCTGGCTCTGGCAGAACGTGTTAGCCACGATGTGCTTTAATTTTTTATTGTGCTGTCTGAGTGAAGGTGGAGGCTCGACTGTATCGTTTGTGTCCCCAGGGTGAGAAAGGAGACATGGGACTGCCTGGACCACCCGGAGGTGATGGCATGAAGGTAGGAGCTGTCAAGGTTTAATGTGTTAACAAAGAGATAAACATAATGTCTGCAAAACAAATAATAACAATGTTTGGGTGGTAACTGTGTCTGTAGGTGTGATGGTAAAGCAGCCAGCAATAAGGGCCAGAAATAACTAGTTATTTTAGTTATATTATACAAACGGAGGGTAACATAGTTTGAGTTGTTCAGAACGACCGCACTTCAAGGTGGACATTGTTGGACACAGTCCCCCCAATAGACCTTTTTCATGGCAGACATTTTGACATGTCAAAGCAGGTAAACCACATGTGTAATTAATCAGCCTTGAAGCTACGTACTACTAACACATACATACTGTAGAATCAGAATCAGAGTCACTTCATTGTCCATCACGTGGCTCACAGTAAACATAGAGTACAAACTTACACACAGGCTGTGATTTCGGACAGAAGTTAAGAGTTAAGATCAGTAACGCTATACAGTAATTGGTAAAGTGGTAGAGTACCACGCCCTTCACTGCTTGTTTATCATGTGAATGCCAGGTGGAAGGATTTTTTGAATATGTCTTTCAGGTTTGTATAACAGTAGCCTAATGGGGGGAGTTGGAACAAGTTATAAAGGGGGTGTAGAAAACAACAAAACACGCACAAAACGCCAAGAGATTCACGTTGTGAGCCGCTCTTGACAGAAGAGTGTTTGCCCAGGTAGTCCTTCTGTTTATTTACTGGGGTCCAGCACGCTGCAAAAGTCAGGTTAAAAGTTTGAAAAAAGAAAATGGTGTTGAAATGCCTTTTTTTCTGCTACATTTTAGAATGACGTTATCTTGAATAGAGGGAGATGTTTCTAATTTATTCATGATACTGTAGTTTTGACTCCTGCAACTTCCTCCAAAGCCCAAGGAGAGACTCACTGGAATTAAGGGAAAGTATCTTACCATGATTAAATGTTTTGTCTCTGAGTTTTCTTGCGAGTGAGTAAGTATAAACATTATGTCATTCTTTTTTTAAAATTTCTTTTATTCTTTTTTTTTTTAGGGTATTCGCGGCCCTGTTGGGTTGCCAGGTCCCGTGGGCCTGAAGGGAGAGCAGGTACACAAATTAAGATCGTAGTTTGTCTTCTTATTTTCCCACTTGTGTTTTGAAGCTTGAATTATTACTATATTATAATATGTTTTTTTTTATGTCCATCTTTGACAAATGTGCACGTTTCTCTCTCTCTCTTTCTCTCTCTCTATGTTTTTTTTAGGGAAATATTGGTCGACCAGGACCAAGGGGTACACCAGGGATGCCAGGACTGCCTGTAAGTTTCATGTACAGATAGCTTATTTAACATATTCATATGGTTATAACTGGTATTTGGTTTTTCAGTTTAGCTTTTATGTTGTTTATGTTGTCGCTTTCTTTTATGGAGAGAACTATGCGACTGCAACTGTGTTTGAAATTCCCTTTTGGATATACAAAGTTTATTCAGGCTGCGCATTTCTTCCTTTTGGTCTGGGATATTTTATATTTCGAATTCAAGCACTTCATCCGTCACTCAGATCATTTTTTTCCAGATCGTATTTGAAAAATGGAGACAGCACAGAAGTGGAACGTGTGGAAATGTTATTGTTTTATAATAACTCCAGCCATTCCTGTAAAGTGCAGACTGTTATCTGTCAGCCAACTAATCTTCTCTTCAGCTGCCAGTCTGTTGAATCATGCACAGTTCAGCAGCACATAATGATTGTGTTCAACCCACTGTGTCTTAGGGAAAAAAAATCCATTGACTGAGGTTATAAAATCTGCGAAGCTGTGGCTGATGGGTTCTTAATGCGGCAGATAAAAGCACTCGGAAGCTCTTTGTTGATAAATCCACTTCACAGTGGAAAATCATACTAATGCCCTTTTCTTCTCCTGTTCTCCCCTCTGTTGCAGGGTTTGTTTGGATTAAAGGTATGATATCATCAACTCAAGCACTCTGGTCCTGATAGATCAAACTCACTACAGCACTTACTCATCCTTATCTGAAGCAAACGCCCTGGGGGAGTTTTTTTTAACGTTAGGATCGCTCTGCTTTATGTTGATGGCACATATAATCGTAAAGCTGTCACACTCTGGAGTTAGCGTTAGAATGTAATGGGATTTTGCAGCAGTCTTTACTTCCATATCAATGTGTTTTTATAGTTAATGGTGTGGTATTGCCGTGCAGAACGGTACAGAATCATATGTTGCTCTCATCACATTTTCTTCTCCCCGCAGGGTTTGAAAGGCTACCAAGGTTTGCCTGGTCTGCCCGGCAGGAGGGGGCTCCCAGTAAGTTTACAGCAGAGAATGAAACAAACTCTGAATTTAACTTTGATTGGTTAAAAAATGTGCTTATTATTTTGATATAAAGCGCTTAAGATACACTGGATGCCATACATCCAAAATGTATTAAGTTATACAAAGATGTCTACAAATGTCTACATTGACATTAGTTCAGTTAAATATGAGATTAGCGTACCGTGCATACTTCACGTGTCTGACAGTTTTCTTAGTTTATAACTTGACTGGCTTTTAGCTAACATTAGCTTAGCATTCAGGGGAAATGGGCCCAAATTTTAGAGTTCTTCATCTATCTTTTGAGTTATTGTTTTAATAGTAGTGACACTATAATTTTTAAGTATCTTACTTCTTGAGTGCCACATTACTTGAGAACACTGTCAAAATGTGAAACAGCTTAAGAAATAAATCTCTTTTATCTCATTGCCTCATCACTCAGTCGTTCTATGAATCAAATTTTTATATTTGTCTGGATATAGTGTGTATTTTTACACACATTTCTTTAACTTCAAACTTTTTTTTTTT
>NTHP01000015.1:1358929-1440017 GCA_003416845.1 Oplegnathus fasciatus
TTCAAAATCTGGATAAATCTAATATTGAAATTTTTGTAGTTTATACCCAATTTGTGCATTTTCTTTGTGTTTAAGGGTCCGCCTGGGGTTCCTGGACCCCCAGGACAGTCACTGAACATGACTATGACTCAACTCAAGGCAAGTGATTCTCGTCTTCATCATCCGATTAAAGTATTTTGTTGAACCCAGGATTACAATGACAAAAGTATTTGTCATAAGAGCGTTTGAAATGTGTTTTTCTAAACACATTAACTAAAAGCAATTGACTGTGTGTGTGTGTGTTTATTCCCTTTTCATGTACAGGACTTGATGTATGTGTCCGATAAGCCCAACTATCCTCTGATCCAGATTCTGCTAGATTCTCTGCAGCAGGAGCTTCGGCTGCTGGTGGATCCTCCTGACGGCAGCAAGGAGCATCCTGCCACCACCTGTCTGGAGCTCTGGCTCTGTCACCCTGAATACAGCAGCGGTCAGTTCCCTATAAACAATGAAATAATAGTAAATCCACACTGAAATATTTTGGGAATCTCTGAGCCAGCTGGAGTTCTGTCCTCAGACACTCAGTTTGAGATTTTTTTTTGGATTGGTGAAAAAATACAAGCATGTTAAATATTGATGTTAATAACTTAAAAATTAAACACTTGTATAAATTATGAATATTGACCACAGACAGAGAGATGTACATAATCACACTTTAAAGATAGTGCCTCAAAATTTCCTCTCAGCTCACTGTTGATGTTTTGAAACTCAACACACTTCAGAGTTGAGTTATGAGTAAAACTGTGTTATTGGCTGCTGTAACAGAATATAAACAAAATATGTGAATATACATGAAGGTAAAAAAAAATAATAAATGTACAGAGCCTAATTTTCTTTGCAGATGATTGTCCTGTATATATTTCAGTTCAGTTGTTTACTTCAGCCTCATTCAGTGCACACATGTCTTACATAGATGTCTTTCAGCACTCCCATTGTAACTGCTTTTTCAGTATTTGTATTTCAAATGCAACTTTGTTTTAGTATTTCAGTTATTTCAAATGTTTTAACTTAATTTTCAGCGATTAACACATTTTCTAGTTTTAAAGAGGTTTTTTTTATGACTAATCAAAAGAAATGTTATTGTTACATTGTTAATTACATAACTTTCCTGTGTTATTTTTCCATTTCTAACATACCAGTGATTTATACAGCAAACAATATTTTGTCGTAAATGTATTTTTATAAGTTTAAGTCTCTAAATCTGGCATATTTGTTACCCCTAGAAGACGAAGCTGTAGCACCATCAAAATTATCATTCGTATGTCTTAAGAATATTAAAACAAAAATATATCCACTGTTATATTTATGTAATATTATTATAATAACATGACATTCTGAGATGCTTTTATAGATGCTGGTAAAATAAAAGGTAAAATAAAAATATGCGACTTCAAAACACACAAAAACATGCGAAATCAAAATATAGTTTGCCTCAAGGCAACACATTTTTGATGGTGTGCCTGTCCATATGTAATGAATAATTGATATCTAATTCTTGGGATTCTCATCAAATATGTGAAGGATCCATATTCTCTCTGCCTACCAGTGCACTCTGCAGTTGCTCGTTAAAGCAGGAGTAATGATAAATATACAGTATACTGAAAAACATATTTTATACTGCAATTTTTTTACACTTTAACATCTTTAATGTTTCTTCAGTACAGTTGTTACACTGTGTTGGAGTTGTTGTGTTTCTGTCAGTGTGAGGCCAAACCCTTTCATCCCTGTCGATCTCATTGAGCTCTCGCTAACCTTTCCCTACAGGAATGTATTACATTGACCCCAACCAGGGCAGCCCGTCCGACGCTCTGCTGGCCTACTGCAGCTTCTCTTCCACATCAAAGCAGACCTGCGTTCATCCTCGAGACTCTCAGGTATCAAGACGCCATCAGGGAAAGGCTTCAGGAAATTGCATCTCTGGATCAATGGCGTGCCCGCTAACTTCACGTAGTCGTGTTGTACCGCCTGCATCTCAATTTGATGATTTGTCAGTCAGCTCACACTTTTGTAGTGATGATTGAGACTTCTGCGGTGATGACTTGAACTTGTGACTCAGCAACCTTGAAGGAAAATTCTTTTTTTTCCCAATCTAAATCTTATTTTGGTAGGTTCAACATTCCTACAGTATTAGTTATTAAATCATTGCTGAGTTCCACTGTCTGCCACACGCTCTATTTGCTGTATTACTAATAAAATAATAATAATTTTTTAAAAATTCTTAAAAGAGAGACAGTATTCAACAAATTAGGCTAAATGAAACACTACATTCATCCAAAGGACATCAGGACGATCAGGACACAGATGTTGTTATTCTCATTAGTCTGTACTGCAGTCTGTATACAATCTCTCCACTCTAATACTGTCAATACTACATAAAGAACTGACTCACTCAACCAAAGAATAATATGAATCGGGTAGCGTCAAGTGGATGCATCTCTCACTAAGGTAGCTAATTTACTTCTGGTTCATGCTTGAGCTGCATGCTAATCCGGAGTTCATCAGCGGCTGTCTGAACCTCGCTGACCTTCACAAGTGTCTTATATGAAAGCAGGACTTGCATTCAAATGAGCAAACATGTGCCTTCTCTTCTCTGCCTGCAGTTGCCCATGAAAGCATGGATGGAAAAATATTCTGAAGAAGAATCTTTTCAGTGGCTCAGCAGGCTGGAGCAGGGGTTTCAGGTCTGTGAATCCCTCTGAAGAAGAACCAAATTAAAGCATTTACACTACGATTGATGATTTGATTCATAACACTTTGTCCATTTTCCATTCACTTAGTTTGTTTTTTATTGTTAAGATTGTCAGCTGGTTCATGATTATGCAACAACATTATTAATACATCACATTCTTATTTCTTTCTCATCAGTTTTACTATCCAGGTGCTAATGTGGTCCAGATGCGTTTCCTGAGGTTGCACAGTAGCACTGCCATGCAGAATGTGACCTACTCGTGCCATCCAGGCCACAGACTGGGCCAGACAGACAGAGACATTAAATTCCTCACTGACACAAGGAAGCAAAGTTACCTCGGAGCACTTCAAGATTGTGTGGTATGCAAAATGTTTTCTAATCTTCCTTTCTCACTGTGCTGCTGTTGTTGTTATGTAAAATTTTGTTATGGAATCCTGGCTGTCCTGGGAATAGTCAGCAACATTTAACTTTTTGTAAAGATCTTTTCATCACTTTTAAAAATATACAGTGCAAAAAGTAAAAGCTTTTTGATATGTTTTGGTTTTATCCATGGTGATGAAGTTCTTTTTATATAACAATTCTTTATTGTTATTACCTTATTACGTTTAACAGGAGTAATGCTTGTTGTTGCTCTTAAAGTTGGATCTGGACCTGGTGTACTGTAGAAAGACCTGGAAAGGTCTGGCTTGGTAATGAGTCTTGAAAGTCCTGGATGTAACTTAGGAAAAAGATCTGGCATCCGTGGAAATAGAGAAGAAAGGAACTAAATCCAAAATAATCGTTGCAGCTGTAGTCGAGACAAAATAGCAAACTAAATATGCTGAAGTATGACTTTTGCATAAAAATGTGATGATTCATTACAATTAAATGCAAAAGAAAAAAATTACTCTGTTTCCTATGTGTCAGCCTGGAGAGGAGATCGTTTCTGGACCTCGGGAGTCTGTGTTTGAGTTTGAGGACCTCCATCTGCTTCCTCTGAGAGATGTAGCACTAATGGGAGGTGGAAACTTAACACACCAGTTTGGCTTCGCTGTCGGACCCGTGTGTTTCAGCTAGAGGTGCTAGAAAGCTGTGCCGTCCCAAGACTCACAGGCCCAGGACACAAACCTCTGTTCAAATCAAAGGACACCGAGAGGACGACAGGAACATCTCTTCCAATTTCTGAAGATGCCACTTCTTTTTCCTCTTGTTTCGGGGGATTTGATCTCTCAAGTTGAGTGACTCCGTATTCACGAATTTAAGAGGACACGAGTGTCCCCTGGCTTTTTTTCACAGAGAAGTCAATTTTGTTTACAGAGACGTTTATCTTGTATTGAATAATTTAAAAATGTATGTTTTTTTATCCTTTATATTCGATGTGTTTTTCTCTGTTTGATTTTTGTTATGTATTTTGGGCTTCTATCATAGCCTGCCCATTGTGTATATAACTGTCCTAACTGACCTCTTAACAATGTGTTCTGCATTGGGACACGGCTACTGTCGTCCCATCAGCCGTGCGTGACCAGGCCAGTAAACTCTCTCACTGTAAGTCCACTGCTTTACTGTAAGTGAACTCAGATATGTCACTTATCTCAAGGCGGCGATCAAGTTTTGTCTGAAAGACCATTGAAAGAACATTTATTTAATCCCAAAAATAATAGAGGGGAACAGTCATATTGTCTTATGCATACTTGATGCTGTCTGTTGTCAACAGAAAGACCCAATTTCCTCATTTTGTTAAAATACAAAACATTGTTTATTGTTTTTACAGTTTCATATAATTGTATAGGTTTTTTTTTTACATCTCAGGTATGATACATTAATGATACACACATTGACACTGAAGCTGCTGTCGCCACAGTATGTTGGTCAGGTTTGTAGTTGCATTAAAACTTAAGAAGTGTTAATAAGATTAGCAATGTTAAAGGATAAATCCATGAAAAGACCAAACCAACAAGTATTGTCTGTGTAGCCAAAGCCTGATATATCTTTATTCCTCTGTGCCATAGAGCTCCATCAGTAAAACACACCTTCATTATCATGAACACAAACAGTGCAGTTTATTTTGACTCAATCCCACATACACTGTCCTGGTGCCGAAGATACCAAATGTGTATTAGTCCGCAGCTGAAAATAGACCACAACAAATGCACTATTTACTTCTGTTTTAGTAATGTTTGCTAAAAACTACAATCCCCAGCTGGTTTGTGAAGTTACTGAGACAATATATAATGAGCTGTTTTTAAAGATGTACATTTTAGGAGGAACCAATGGGCCTGGGAATGAATGCCACAGACAGTTTAGAGAAATCAGAAAGTATTATTGAGTTGACTAAAGCATTTTTGGTTTTGCTCTTTTCATGAGATTTGTTGACAATAAGAAAACAATATAATAACACCAGCCTTATCCTTTTAAAATGGCGAACTCCTGCACGCTGTTTTCAAAAAAAATGTTAAAGAAGTTTCAGTCGTAGATCTTCATTAGACTTTAAAGTTATAATCTTGAAGATTTTCATTTCGTTGTCTTTCACGGCACCTATGGTGATAATCGGTAATTGCAGGTGTGTTTTTGGACCTCATTTAAGTTTCAGTTTTAGTTACATCGTCTGTAGTCATCGACCTTTTCATTGTTTGTTTGTTCGTCCATAGTAACCGTTTACTCACAATGCTGGCAGACACCGGAAAAAACAGTACGCCGCTTCACACACAGGTGAGTTGAAGAGCGAGTCTGTTGCGTTAAAAGCCTTGTTAAAAGCCTAACTGCGCGCCTCTTGTGATTTTTCCGGGAAAGTTGCTCCGACACCCGGGTCATAATACTGCAAATGCAAGGGCTTTCATCAGTAGGCCATAGGCTCAATCACCATTGTGTTGCATCATTCGGCGATAGATAGTGACTTAACAGACATTTATTTAAATGAAAATCTTCAAGATTATATCTTTTAAACAACAATAAGACAATAAGCAGCATCTTTATAAAAAAGCCACAGGCTGCATCGACCAGTCACAAATGGAGTAAAATTAAAGGAACACCTGAGACAATTACATCAACACATCTAAATGGAAAAAGAATGCAGGTACAAATAGAGGGACAGTATTGCCGTCCATACAAAAATCTGCTAACATGAACACAATGTCTGAAAAATGAAGTGAAACAAAATAGCAATTCAGTCTGATTATCAAGCTAGTATTTTCCCCAATTTCTCTGAAGGTCTATGACAAAAACGTAGCTGCTGCTTTAATACATTTTGTGCTGACAGTGTACGAGAGTTTACCGCATTTTCATTCTGTTTCACGTCCAACAGGTTTACATTAGATTATTTACTGTTTTAACACTAGAAATGTTCAATTCAAGTGTGTTGAGGAGATTCTCTCTTTTTCTGCTATTCTCGTGTAAACCAAAGACTGCCAGTTAAGCAGCAGAGTTTACAGATCCATCTATTTCCTCCCAAAACAGTACTGTAATTTCTTTCACTTTACTGTAAAGATAATGCATACGTTTGACTGTAGAGTAAGTGCAAGAGTGGTACCCTGGCCCGGCAGAGCTTCTTCGGCCACCTGGTGAAAAAGAAGGGTCTATTACCACCCACTTGGCATTGAGTAATTGCTGTCTTCCTGAATTTCTGCTTCATTCAATCTGAGAAGCGCTTGGGTCCAGAGAAAAGAAACAAGCCTTGTAGCTTCTCAGCAGAGTCAGGATTTGGTGTTTGTGTCCCAGAGGCGGTCAGCAGTGAGCGATGAGCAGTGTG
Organism: Oplegnathus fasciatus; assembly: GCA_003416845.1. Lineage (NCBI taxonomy): Eukaryota > Metazoa > Chordata > Actinopteri > Centrarchiformes > Oplegnathidae > Oplegnathus > Oplegnathus fasciatus. Next base: position 1,365,382 of record NTHP01000015.1, read on the forward strand.
GTGTGCTGTCTGCAGGGAGCGGAGGAGTCATTTGAGTGAGATCTCAGGGAGTTTGTGGTGAGAGCTTAGTCTCAGCCAAAACAGGAGCTCTGCAGCTGGGAAACATCAAAACTTCATTTTCTTGCTTATACCAAATTCTGAGCAAACTCTGAGAACCAGAGGGCCTGCAAGTTTTTAACAAGGCTGGGGTGTGCAGGTGCTACATAACAGGGAAGAAATGTACTTAATCTTAATTTCAACCAGACAAATTGGATTAAAGTTTATGCATCCACGGATTTGCAATTCTGGCCTGGTTTTTAATAATCAGTGTTTTCTTTTTATATTTAGATTTGTCATATCATCATTCCATATGATTGCCTTAGCTGGCTGAGACTGATCATTGTTACTTTAACTGTTTTGTACAAATTATCATTTTTTAAAAATATGAAATGACATGCTGGACATCTGTCTTGTGTGATCCCTTCATCAGCTCATTCAAAGAGTTGTGTCAGCTGAATAAAAAAGAATACATAACCAAATGTTGACTCAGTGTATTTTGTGATCATCATCATCATCAATAGTTATTCATCCTGAGGGAAACATGAATGTGTGTACCAGATGTCATTGCAATCTATCCAGTTATGGTCTAGACATTTCTCTCAAAGCTACAAATGTCAGCCTCATGGTGGCGCTGGAGGAATAGCCAGATCACCAGTCAGTAGGATTCATCCTTTGGGACCATGAATGTTTGTACACTTAGATGACTTTGGCATCCCCAGAGCCAGCTTGGCTTTAATTAATTAATTAATTAAATTATTAATTTAATTAATTTAATAAAGATAATACATTAACATTTTGGGGGTTTTTGTCCCATAGTTTCCTATAATTTCCTAGAAAGGAACTGATAATTAACTGTAAATTTGTTCCTACAATTGTAGGAAAAATGCAGACAATGTTCAAGTGAAACACTTTCAATTGATTAATTCCAGTTAATTGCTAGTGTGTCCTAGAGTCTTGTAGTCAGCTGAACATGCAGAAATGTCAATTATGTCTTCAGGCAAGCGTACAATTCAACTATATAGAAAACAGTTTCCAGTTCTAAATTAATCTTTACATGGGTTTAAATGGGGCAGGTCATTTAATGATTTTTTTTTATTAAGAACAGCTGGAATGAAATTAAAATGATCTGCAATACCAAAAAAGTCCACAGTTAATGTCAGTATCTTAGTTGGCAACATGGTGTTGAGGGGGAAAATGGGTTGACAATGGTGTCATATTGGTTAAAGAACTTGTTAATGCTGATGGACAGTTACTAAGGTATAATGAATTCCTCTCCAAATTCAGGTTGCCAGTTACACCAAAAGAATATGCAGTGGTTTTTGATGCTTTGTCATTCACATTATACAAGAAGAAAAACTGGGCAAACAGTTAAATTTCAGGATTAAGACATTTTTATATGTTTTGAAGGTAATGAGAAGGAAAAAGACATTATTTTTTTTGTACAGTTTTTTTTTATTTTGGGGAAAATTCCACATTCACAAGAAGAGATGGGTGGACTCCAAACCAAGTTTTGAACTTTTTTTTATCAAGAGCTGCATCAATATGGCACCACCATAAGAGGCCTTAAGAAATAAGAAGGCAATTAAAACTAATTTTGTGTTAAATTTCTTACTGACCCTTGATACATTTTGCTTTTAATTTGTATTACTTTTTCTTAATATCAATACATATATACTGTATGCATACTTTTCTTTAAATTTATTTCTCTCTTGTTACTTTGTATATTGTGTGTACATACTGTTAATGTACATGTTTTGTTATAAATAAAAAAACAAAAACAAAAAAAGCATGGTGTTAAAGGGTTAACGCTCAAACCGTCAGAACACGTGCACACGTCACATGACACACACTGTCATCCCTCGTCAGCTCTTACTCTTCCGCGTCTGTCTCTGGCTGTTAGCCCGCTAACTTTAGCCATGTTTCCCCCGGTTTAATTCGGTTGACACTTCATGTAGCAGCGGGTCGTCTTGTGTGACAGTTGGACGGGCTGCTGTGTTACATGTTGGTCCTTCTGACAGCCGAACAGTGTCACTCCCTCCATTCAGAAACAAGGGAAGAAGCAAGCTAGCCTCTCGTAGCTAGCTTACAGCTGTTTAGCTTTCAGGAGGAAGACGACGCTGTGAGGCAGCCAACCAGGCATAAAGGTGAGGGGGAGGCAGCTGAATGTGTGAAAGATGTTTGACTGATTTACCTGTGTGTTTAAACAGCATGTCAGTGGCGTGTGGAAGGCAGGGGTGTAACTAAGGTAATGCATTAGCCTATTTAGCTTAAATAGCTCGTTGCTGTGACTAATGTAGCTAGCTTTTTTGCGTACAATAACTTGCATTTTTGAGTGCGTTTTCTTAAAATAATCATATTGTCAACTATACTAAAAAGACTATTGATGAAGTAACTGGCTAGCTACAAGACGTACAGAGCAGCCTAGCGTTATGCTATCATATTGTCAGAATTATATTACATTTAGCTTTGAAGCTCTTTTTACTTGTAATCTGTGAAAGCTTTCTTAGAAAGACTACGTGACAACTTCAAGAAGCATCACTGTCTTTGAGTTAAATTCAGCTGTTTCCTGATAATAATAGATATTAGAAGTTAAGAGTGTTTCTCTAAGAGCTCTTCTAGTTTTTTTACACTACGAAACATGACTACAGCGGAAGTGAACGTGCATTATTGCCGTTAGCTGGCCATGGTGCTGAAGAGGATAATGATGAATACATTTTAAAGTGGATATTCACTCAGTGGCCACTTTATTGGGTACACCCGTACAATCTAATGCAATCCAATACAGCTGTTCTGTCATTAAGTTTACCTATAATGTTCAGAGTTTTTTTACACTGTCATGTCATGTTAATTCAATTATATGTGTCATCATTGAGGTCATAGTTAGTGGTGGTGTTGTACTGGACTGCATTATATTCAGAGGTGTTTCTAATATTCTGACCACCTCATGTTTGTAATTAGGGAGGACAGAAAATTAGAAACACCTCTCACTATAATGTAGTCCAGTACAACTGCACCTTTAATTGTGACCTCAATGCTAAAACATAATTTAATTTACACATTTCAGACAAAGTCAACAAAATCTGAACATTATAAACTTCGTAAAGGTAGAATAGCAGAGCTGTTGTGTTGAATTGCATTAGATTGTACAGGTGCACCTAATAACGTGGCCGCTGACTGTATAAGTTATATTATATATGTTTAAAAAAAAGCATAACTTAAGTAAATGACACAACAGACGTATGTTACTTTATGAGAAGCCTAATGCACAATCAACAGTCAGCCTTGCTGCATTCTACATGTTGCGTGTTACTGGGTTGAAGTAAGTTGAGGAAAGTTAAGTCTCCTGCTATTGGCAAATGTTGCTCTTACAGCCCAAATAAAACATCAGATCAAGCAGTGACAATTCTTTCTTTCTGGGAATTTTGAACAGCTCATGATGATGTTAACAAATGAGCATCGCAGCGGCTGAAAATTGTCTATCAAAGAAGAAAAAGAGCCAGCATACATACACACATTGGAATAGAAAAATGAGAAGATACAGCGAACAAATTATCAGGAGAACTGTATTACTGTATTGAAGTGTTCTACTCACCACAGCCTCCAAAACCCCCACAGTCCAAACCTCAAAGGTATTACATTTACAAAGCTATGAGGCAGACAAAAGGAATTGGAATCATGTAATGTGTGGTATTTTTACTACATGAATGACTAATATGAATGTTTGATCTAGAAGGTAGTCATCAGTTAATTTTCTTTCAATCCACTCTCAACCAGTCCTTTCCATTTTATGTTTCACATTAGCCTTATTTCAGGAAATAGTCATGGTTAGGCTAACTGTTTTTTTACTTTTCTGATTGCAGCTTCTATGACCTACGACTGTCTGCCCCAATCAGAGGATGTATCCGCCTTCCAGAAAGGACTTCATCTCTCTGACACTCAGTGATCCGCACAGTCACACTTACAACAACGGCAAACACCGGAGACAGTCCTGCTGGAGGGTGAGTGGTCCTGTAGTGCAGTGTGCAGGCCATGGTACTAGACGGACCTGAGTTTTACCACTTTGGCACAGAAACCCTGGGTTTGATTTAAGATAATTAGCTTGCGTTCAGCTCATGTTTGACAAATTCACACCAGACTGCTGTCACAGGTTGTTATCGTTCACACAAGGCTGTGATCTGCCTCTGTAGGTCCATACACAACACTGCCGTACCACAGTCATGATTCATGGCAGTGGTGGAAGATGATATCTTCTGTTATAGTACATGTAATTTTATATCATTATATAATCTGCAGTGATATGACTAATTAAATGAAAAACCCGAATAAACATGTGGAAAAACATAACAAATGCAGATGCTTCCGTGTAGGTTCACTCCATAGTTAGATGAGTATGAAAATGGCATGAATCACATGCTATGGCCTTCACCGTCACCAGATCTCAACCCAGCTGAGCACCTATGGGAGATTTTGGAGCCACATGTTAGACAGCGCTCTCCACCACCATCATCAAAACACCAAATGAGTGAATATCTTTTAAATTAATGGTGTTCATCCCTGCAGTAGAGTTTAGAGACTTGGAGAATTAATGAATTAATTCATAATTAATTAATAGAAAAGGAGCACAGAAGCTGTTCTGGAGACTTTGGGTGGCAACACCTTACTAGGACTTTGTCTTTTCATTAGTGCCCCACATTTATATTGTGATGCAGTACATTTTCTGAAAATTCAATTCAGAAACTATTTATTGATAAGATATCCAGATGGGAATATCTGTTATCCAGTGAATTAAATACCTGACAAATCAAGCTACTTCATATTGATGTAGCAATCCTGTAAATCAAATATTGCCATAAATCAGTCCCGCTCATTGACGTGCAGCATTATCCATAATGGCCTAATATAATACATCCAGAGATATTAAAGGGATAGCTGCCCATGGAATAAACAGTATAGAAAGATCTCTCTCTCGCTCTCTCTCTCTCCCTCTCTCATCTGGCTGTTGATGGTATGTATCGTCACATGGCCCAGCCCGAGTTGATGGGTTCCTCAGTTCTGACTGCAAAAAGGCTTCAGCTTTCAACCGCTTGGTTGTGTTTCTGATCACTTCACTGAGACGGATTATCTCTTGTCTTAATGAAATGTATCTTTTTTTTTTTTGTGACAAATCGATTCCAAGGTTTCAGTCTTCCTTTTTTTTCAGCCTCCTTTGTTGCGGAGTAGCCTGAACTTTCAAACTCTTCAGATAAAAGCATCCCCTGAGCACATTACGTGTCTGATCACTACAGTGAGATAAAACAAATTCAGTTCATCTCACCGTCTCCCCACACATTTCCTTTAATCTTGTTTTCTTTACTTTCAAATTTCTTACGCCTCTCACTCCTCCTTATGCCCTCTGACTATGAGCCCCCCTCATCTCCTTTGTTGGTTTTGACTCTCAGGTTTTACAGGTATATTGTGTTGCACTTATCATTTTACATCTCATACTTTTGTTTGCTATTCCTTGCTCTGGGGGCTTTACTTCATTGTTCACATGTTTTCTCTTTCATCCTTCTACAACTGGTCTTACAACCTCACTCATAATGAGACTACCTTGGTTGTTCACTGATTTCTTCTTTGTAACACAGTTAAATGGATGGAAATGCTTAAAGTGCAAGGATTAGAAGTTTGTTGTTTAACCAAGCAATGAGAAAGGTCTCTGCTCTGTATGTTCACAGCTGTTACTGTTAAGTGCAACATGCACCAGCCGTGTCATTTAACATCTTCGACCACATTCCACGTCGACTGACAGCGAATGAACCACACAGACAAAAGTAGTAGGGAACAGTAGCCAGGGTGTGCCGTCCTGGGGAGCGAATGTGATGAAATTGCTGCTTTTCTGGAGAGTTGAAATGCGTCGATGCAGTGTATCCTGATGCACAACAACCTGCAATGATGCACATCAAGAGACACAGCAGATATGTGGGCTGACAGAGAACAATGGCTGCAGGTGTTTTGATGTGCGTCATACACTACCGCTGTGTGTTCCCTTTAGTTTAACAATATGTGGCCTAACGCATGTTTTTTCCCCCAACAAATCTGCTTTATTTTAAACACAGTTGGATCTTCCCTCAACACTTGGCAAAATTAATGAATCCATTTGTGCATCCATTTTTAATCCTAAAACTGGTTATTAGTATTAAAGTATTAAAAAGATTATTTTAATTTGGCTTTCAGAAAATCTGCAGATACCCTCATCATAAGCAAAAATACTTCTTTATCCATCATTTCAACACGACCACTTTCAAACGGCATGGTCAGCTCTCATAGAGGTACAGTAATTCATTCCATTCTCTGAATTTGAAATGTCAAACCAGCGCTCTCATCTGATCTGTAATATTTTATTGCAGCAGTATATCAACAGACATTTCTTCTATAAAGCCAGCTTTATAGCAGAGACGTTGATCTGGCTCAGCACTCCCCTGTACCTGTGGGTCGCCAAATTTGATTACGGTTTATGGTTCTTGAGAAAACCATTCTCTGCAAATCATGTTCCTTTGAGTGGCTTGTTGGCCCAGTGTTTGCTCCTCGCACAGCCGAAAAGGACGTCTGTACGTGCTTTATCCCTATTCACATTGGCTTTATTTAGCATCTCCAAAGACATGCGAGGCAGGTGGAAGCTCTGAATCTCTCATTGGTATGTGTGCGAGTGATTGTCTGTGTTTCAACAGCCAACCTGCCGAGTGAGTTTCCCTGCCTCCAGCCCAGTGCAGATAGAGAAAACTAATGATTCTCTTCAATGTGATGTATTTACTTTAAAAAAGGAAATATATACATACTAACAACATTGCTGTACACATATTCATTTGACGTGGAGGGGAAAGACTGATGCACAGTTGTGTTGACAGAATGTGGTAAAATACGTTTCCTAGAATTAAATACTCTAATCTCTAATCTTATATTACCAATTAATTTTCTGTCACGCAACTGATTGAATAGCCTAATAATTTCAGCGCAATTTGTTCAAAATACATACTCTGTATTAGTGAAGTTTTAGTTCAGATGCAGAAGAAATGTAGCACATTGATATTGTAGTCCATTGAGTCTTTCTTGTTATTGATTCCATTTGCTGCAATAAAGATTGAAGTGAGATGAACATTGTGAAAGCTTACTAGATAAAAATGGATATCGACAGTTCTCCTTTAGGGATAGTAATAAATCACCTTATATTATCATACTGCAATTCTAAGCATATCACACTTTGTCAAAAAGCATAATATTTAGTCATGTGTGTTACGAAAAAACATATTTACAACATTTGTGGAAATGCACAATTGGACTGAACAGAATATGTTGGTGCTGTTATGTTGTCCCCTGAGATAAAGTCTGTTGTGTGTTCCGTCACAGCTCACAGACGATGGCTCAATAGTTTCATGCTGTTGCACAGGTGTTAATTAGAGCAGGTAACAGAGTGGTACCACTCTGCCTGTTAGGCACCTCTCCTCAGAGACCCTAACTCTGTCCCTCCCTCTGCACTGCTGGGTTGAGCTGGTTAGATTGTTTGTTTGTGAGCGGTCACTGGGCTTAACGCCTCAGGTGGAGAGCGATGTTGAGTTTATACAGGGTAAGCCAGACAAGGAAGGCCACCAGGCTTTTCCCTCTTTCACTCTGTTTTTAAAGGAAGCATAAACAGATTTGTAAGATATTTTAAGAGGGGGAGGATGTTAGAATCTGTTGACAGACTCTTGTGATTTGAATTCAGAACCATTTGTGTTTCAGTGTATTTGGCTTTTGTTTGTTTATCTGCCTACAGAAATGGAAGCAGCTGTCTCGGCTCCAGCGAAGCCTCATCCTGTTCCTGCTGGCTCTGCTGCTCATATTTGGACTGCTCTCCTATCCCAGCATCACAGAGCAGTGGAGAGGTAAGCAATGACCACACAATGCTAAGCTCACACACACACACAAAGACAGTCTGTCATTAATTCTAATGGTATTTCTGCATGGCTAGTTGAAGCTGACGAGTTGGATCAGCCGTTGGTTGTGTTTGCTGGTGATGATAAATGGAAGTGAATTACTAAAACACCAGATGAGACGTTGTAATAGTTTCTGTCTTTGTTTAGATTAGCTTTTGTCGTCATGTATGTTTGTGCACACCTGCTTGCTTCAACTCTTGTATACTTCTACTGTATTTGACTTTCAGGGGGGCTGTGTGGCTATCTCTGTGAAAAGTCTATTTTAACGTTATGTAATGTATTTTTTCAGATGACTTTAGAATCATACTATAGTGATAGCTATATAATATAGTTAGCTGGCATAGTGTGGACTTACTCTCAGCTTGTATTCTCATTCATTGTGTCTGTGTGTATGTAGGGTTGTCTGACAGGGAGGACTGGCTGGAGCTGAATGACAGAGAGTTGAAGACCATTCCTCCAGGTGTTAAGTCTGTATTGGGTGAAAGCGCAGGTAAAGCTCCAGCTCTTGTCGCAGGGCCGGCCGTAGGGCCGGCCGTAGGGCCGGCTGTGGGGCCGGCTGTGGGACCAGCTTTGGGGCCAGATGCGGGGCCGGCTTTGGGGCCAGATGCGGGGCCGGCTTTGGGGCCAGATGCAGGGCCAGCTTTGGGTCCAGGTGCGGGTCCAGATGTAGGTCCAAATGCTGTGATGGAGCCCAGAGGACCAAATGTCCCCATTTTGGCTAAACCTACCATTAAGGTTAGAGTTGTATTTGTATTTATTTATTTCAGGGACATCAATCAACATCAATTAAAAAGTAAAAATGCTAGAGTTGACCAAGATTGACAAATTTCCATCTGCAATTTTTTACCAGAACCCTGCAGTACCGGCAAAGATCTGTCATGTTAATCACACATGTTAATTACAGTCAGACACATCACATTTATATCACACTGAGGTTACATAATAAAACACAGAAAAACAGCCAATAAAGACTGCTAAACTTGTTACACTACACTGTACTTGGTCTGTGTTATGATTTTGTAAAGCTGTAGCTTTTTAATAATGAATGTTTATTCTATCTGATTGGTAGAAGTAGTGAAAAGGTCCATCCGTCACTGGTGTTTCGAAATTATTGTTGATGGTGTATTATGTTCTTATAGTGCCAGTTTACAGGCTTGTAATTATGAACAGTCCCGCTCCACTTTGTGATTCAGTTAACTACAATGGTTGTTAAAGGTCACTCTTGATACCAATACCTTACGTGGACTATTGAATATTTAGATACTTATTAGTCCTTTTCCATGAGGTGTTCATGTTTTCCCTCCTGTTTTTAGCTCTAGCTGTTTGTTTATCCACAGAAAAAGACATTCCCAAACAAGAGAGGTCCACCGAGCCTGCAGAAAGATGGAAATGTGTCAGACACAGTCGGTGGGAAAAAGCAAGAGCAAGAGGTGGTTCAAGATGAAGGAGGAGAGGAGGAGGACAAAGAAAAGAAGATTGTCAGGTGATCTGTTTGTTGTTTGCTTTTTTGTCCCTTATAAACAACTGTACAGAAGTTTTTGGAACTGTTGAGAAAAGTAGATGACATGTTGACATGATACAGCCAGGCCCTGTAGCCCTTGTTGCAGTATATATGTATCAGAGAAGCGGTTATAAATAATTCAGGCATAAGACAGGTTTTTGCCTTTGTCATGCAGCTGGAGAGGAGCAATGATTGAAGCCGACCAGGCCACAGAGCCTCCACCATCGGCCATTGAGAAAGAAGCTGCAGCGCCCCCAGCCCCAGCCAACCCTGGTGACAATGTCCCACTGGAAGGTCAGTACTGAACTCAAAGAGCTTTACATATACAGCAAGTGGAGATGAGAAATTCAGGTAAAGTCTGCAACCAACGATTATCCATTAATCTGTTGTTTGTTTTTCTGAATAATCGACAGATTGGTTAGTCTATAAAATGTCAGAAACTAACAACAAAGTGTCCATCACAAGGTCAACTTCGACGACTTCACATGTCTTGTTTTGTCTGACCAACAGTCTAAAACCCAAAGATGATGTAAAACACAGAAAGCATAAGATTCTGTCATTCTTTATTGTTGTCCAATCCTGTATCATTTAGATTCTGCTCTCCCATATTTTTCGGTTCTTTCAGGAATATAGAAAAGTTCTGACTTTTTGGGTCCACTGAGAAACTTTTCCCCTCAAACAGATTCTTTAACGTAGCATTGTCCAGGTCTACTGGTATATGCTGTGTAAAGCCCAGCGCCTTGTTTTTTTTACTGAAAGTTTGAACATTTCTAACTTGCAGTATAAAACCCTGCTGTGCTCAAAGCAGCAGAATCAACACATGGCTCAGAGTATTCCTTCTCCTGAAAATTATCAGAAAATGAGATGTGCACTGTTGAGAGACCTTCCTAGAGGAAATACTGACTTTAAAGATTACACTTTTCAATTCTTATTCATTCCTTTGTGGGCCTTTTGTTTGTAGTTTCAACTGGAACTGTGGATAGACTGGAGGCAGTACGTGATGCCTTCAGACATGCATGGAAAGGCTATAAGGACTACGCCTGGGGTCACGATGAGCTCAAGCCCATCTCCAAGTCCTTTGGCGAGTGGTTCGGACTGGGTTTGACACTTATTGATTCTCTGGACACCATGTGGATTTTGGGCCTAAAAGAAGGTATTGCATGTTACTCTCTCTTGGGGCTTGGTATCATTTGAAATGTTTAGATCGGTATCACATTTGGCAACATGATTAAAAGTTTTTCTCTCTTTCCCCTCCCACTCTTGTACTCTGCCTCACTCCACATAGAGTTTTCAGAAGCAAAGAAGTGGGTAGAGAAAGAGCTCACCTTCAACAAGAACGTGGACGTGAATCTTTTTGAGACAACCATCCGTGTCCTTGGGGGCCTGTTGAGTACCTACCATCTAACAGGAGACCAACTCTTCCTGGAGAAAGCTGTGAGTCCATAACAGGCATTCTTACTGTCCTGTTTTCTTCTGTTGTCTAATTGTTTTAGAACAGCAATCTAGGGCTGTCAGTTTACAAACTACATTGTAGAATTGACGAGGTTCAGGGTGCCTCCTCTGCCTCACTTTAGCTGCAAGTTAACAGGTGACTTCAGGTTCATTAATGTTGCGTGTAAAGCAGTTGCATTTTCAAAATGAACTGAATGATACTTAACTCTTACAAGACAGAAACAGTCATTTCCCCCTATAATTCTGTGTCTTCTCTCCACTTAAAGAAAGATCTCGGGTCCAGGTTGATGCCTGCCTTCAAAACTCCCTCAAAGATCCCATTCTCAGACGTCAACATCGGGAAGGGAACAGCCCACCCCCCTCGATGGACGTCAGACAGCACGCTGGCTGAGGTCACGAGCATTCAGCTGGAATTCAGAGAGCTAAGCCGCCTCACCCAGGAGCCACAGTATCAGGTCAGGGTACCAGGAGGGCCTTCATTACAGTAAAACGTGCTGTAGTGTGTGTGTCAAATAATTTTGATTTGGCATTACTTCCAGTTCTCTGAGATGGAGTGAAAAAAGATTGGAGGCAGTCAATGTAAATATTTCCTGGGTTCAGATGGAGGGTTTCAGTTCAGTTAAAGTCAGACATTAAGTGCAGCTCTCAAACACTTGTGTGATTGAAGTGACAAGCATGAGCGAGGATTTGCTTTAAATCCATCATGTTGTCAGTTTATGAGTGATTCCAGAAACCAAAGCTCGCGCCTGAAGAATTTCAGCCCGGTCTGACGTGAACTTGAATAATTTTTGTCATAACCTAAGCAAGCCCTGTGAGACACAGCTTTTGATGAGCCCAATTTCATCAGAGTGTGAAATTGCTAATAATTTCCTAATGATAATATATTATCAAATATATTGACCCACACATCAGCAGTAAGTGAAGCGAGGCTGTTGGGTTCATCATCTCATGTCTAGACATTAATGGGAGCTCTTTTTTTTTTTTACCTTTCCAGGAGGTTGTGAATGAGGTAATGAAGCTGGTCCACAAGCTACCGGGCAAACAGGACGGCCTGGTGCCCATGTTCATCAACACCAATAGTGGCCAGTTCACCCACAAAGGAGTCTTCACACTTGGCGCCAGGGCTGACAGCTACTATGAATATCTGCTCAAACAGTGGATCCAGGGAGGCAAGGCGGAAGACGAGTAATTCCAACTTTACATTTCTGAGTCGATGTTCTGTGATTGTGAAAGAAAACAGTGGATTAAAAGCTAGAACAACAGAGCCATTGAAAAACAAATGTACTGTTTATTCACAAAGTCACGTAAGACACAGAATCCAAAGCACGAATGCAGAGACATTGTGAGGATAATATGAACAAACAAAGTCACTACAGACTAACTAATAAGTCTAATATAACACTCACTAATATTTATATCTGTCTGTTTTGTCTAGCCTGTTGGAGGACTACCTTCAGGCCGTGGAGGGAGTGAGAAAACACCTTGTAAGACAGACGGGGCCCAGCAGACTGACCTTTGTTGGAGAGTTGTCCCATAACCGCTTCAACCCTAAGATGGTAGAGATGCTCACCAAAAGTCATTGTGTGAAATACTGTCATAGGGTATTTCACACACTGCCAAAACTCAATGAACTCACAACCACTGACAGTGACTGCCTTGTTAAATCAATAAGCCTTTATGCTTTTGTTGAATGAGTCGCTGTACAAACTCATGTGCAGTCAATCTTTCTCTCTATCAGCCAGTCCAATCAATTCCAGCTCTCATCACTACCTCCCATCATTTCTCAGTCTCATTCTTCCTGATTGTACCGCTCTCTCTTGTCACCCTACAGGACCACCTTGTGTGCTTCCTGCCAGGAACCTTGGCGCTGGGCGCCCACAACGGCCTCCCAGGAGACCACATGGATCTGGCTCTGGAGCTGATGGAGACATGTCACCAGATGTACAAACAGATGGAGACCGGGCTGAGCCCAGAGATCGTGCACTTCAGCCTACAGGCCAGTGATGGGCGTGATGTTGTTGTCAAGGTGAGGCTAATAGCAGATTGTGGACGTTCAATCGTCTTGGTTTTCTTTTTTTTTTAAATCATCATTTTATCATTAATATTTTCACATTTTGATATCTTTTGTTTTATGTACTTCCTAATTTCATATATGATCCCTTTGAGTAGGTGTTTATATATTTGTGTGTCTGTTTTAGGTGTGTGTGCATGTACCATAAATTCTAACCTCTATGAAATGTGACAGATTCTGTAAAGGTTCATGTCAAAATTTAACTTTTGTTGTTTTTTTTTAATACAACTACAACCAAGAAAAATGCCCTAATGGCTCATGCCTTTTTCTCTTTGTAAATTCAGATGGATGTGCTTTTTGAAGCACTGTCTTTCTTTTAGTGTCTTGTATTGATGCTTTCTATGAATGCACATCCTGCGATTTGAAATAAGCTAAAGTAACCAAAAGGAGTGAGAGCCTCCTACTGATTCTTGAGTGAGCTGGTAAAATAATGGAGTGATCCTGCTGAATAAAATTCAGCTCGTCTAGATTTGTCATGGGAGTTGTGACCTTCCTAAGCCTCCTCTGCGCTCATTTTATTTTTTATTAACTGCTTTAGGTTTATCAAAGCAATTTTTTTTGTACTTGTCTCCACTGCTTCCTTCATTAACCCTTAAATATTAGTATGAAACATTTTAAACATTTTAGGAGCTTATTGTAATTCTAAGATAAAAACGAAGGAAACAAAGGTCAGATTAGAAAAGCTTTATTAATTTATTTCTTATGAGTAATTCAAACTGACCACTGTTGGAAATTGGAAACACTTGTTAAACACCCCTTCTGATCAAAAATAGATTTTTTTCTATGATTGCATATCTTTGGATATTTGGTTTTCCATACCCAGATTGATGTATGTTCAGGGTTGATATTAGACGCTTTTATTCAGGTAAGATTAAAGGCAAGGTAAAACAAAACAAGAGAAATAAAAAGAATACTCCAGGAAAATACAGTTTAGAAAATCATCATAAAAAATGGTCGTTCCAGAGCCTCGGGGCCTGACTGATTGGTTGTCACTGTTACCTGAGGGATTACTTGTTCGTAAACTCAATAATTCATCTATTGTGTCTTTTAACTCATTCTCTTTTATTTACTTTAAACCTTAGGTGACAAATCCTTCCATAAACTGAATTGTATGATATGGAACTTTTATAGTTTGTGTTTCAAAGTTAACAGAGTCACATCTAGCCCTCGGAGGTTTTCAAAACATCTGTTTTTCTTGATTTGCCATGCTTGGAGCAATAACTAATCTCACCAAAATGCTCTTCACAATTTTATTTCTTCCTTTTTTTAACTTTTCCGTCAAAGTGCTATGAAGGAAGCATAGAAAAACGTGTCCCACTGCTGTCCGTCTGCTCTTAACTTGTATTAAATCCTAACTGTAGCTATGCTAACTGATGTTGCTCCCTTGATAAGATGTCTTGACAAAAGTATTTCCGTTTTCTGCGGGACAGCCTGGTTGAACAAGGGTCAAAAAACATTTTTTTATCCTTATCCTTTTTATCCATTTTAATATTTATTGACAAGTTGTCCTTTATCCACCAGCCTGCAGACAGACACAACCTGCTGAGACCAGAAACGGTGGAAAGTCTGTTCTACATGTACAGATTCACTAAGGACACCAAATACAGAGACTGGGGATGGGACATACTGCAGAGCTTCAATAACTACACTAAGGTACAGACAACTGACCACAGACCAGCTTTAGTCAAGTTTAGTATTATTTACCATACCTTTTGATTATCAAGACAATTGTTGCACAGGTACAAGTTAAATAATTCTTTTTTTTTCATTTTTTTTTTTCAGCAACTAGTAACTGCAATTACCAGAGTACTTTCTAGAGTTTTGTATCCATAAACCGCCTGACCAAATCCCTCCTCTTCTGCAGGTGTCTGGTGGTGGCTACACATCCATTAACAACGTCCGTGACCCTGTTAACCCCGGCCCGCGGGACAAGATGGAGAGCTTCTTCCTGGGTGAGACACTGAAATACTTCTACCTGCTCTTTTCTGACGACATGGAGCTGCTCAATCTAGACAAGTATATCTTCAACACAGAGGCCCATCCTCTCCCCATATGGCCCTCTCCACCCAAATGATGTCACGGCGCAGAAGACGTCTGGAAAGATCAGGCCCACAGAGTCGTGTATGAGTTATTGCCGCTCAGTCAGGCGCGTCTCTTAAGCAACCGTCCACGCTGGACTGCTGTGTTGAGCAGTAAAGCAGATCTGTGCCGTCCACCTGTACTTTGATACGTTTCCATGTGGAGGAGTTTATTTTGTTTTTGTTTTTTTCCTTTTTCTTTATTTTTCCTAAGGAAAAGGTTTGTGTTAGAGCTGGTCTCTAATGTGAAAAACTTTTTTAAAATCAGTTTTGACTAGCTAGCGCTAGCAGGAGACATGAAGGAAAACGGTGTGAGGGCTTTGTTACTTGGGTGACTGGGATAGTATGTATGTATGTATGTATGTGTGTGTGTGGTAACAACAATCATGTTATCCCTGAGTTTTTCTTTGCCATGTGAGGTGAAAATCCTCATTAGCCCTAGATAGTCAGGTGTCATGGCTGTGAAGGAGTCCACAAATTCATTCTGTTAATTCACAGATGTTTGAAGGTGCAGTAACCAGTAATGCAAATCTATGGAGCATGTTCAGCTAAATTTCAAACAGATTGCTCTAGTGGAGGAATCGCATATTATTTGTAACAGTCTTTACCTTGGTAACGCCCAGTGCACTTGCTCATGTATAAAAGTGACATAAAAGAAATTGAGTTATACTTTTTAATCCCTTTTTTCCCCTGTGTTGTCCCATGTTAAGTGTTTATGAGCAGTGGGCAGCTACAGTGCAGTGCATTGCTGAAAAGCAAAGGCAGAGTATTCCTAATACCTAACATGCATGTCTTTAATTAAATATAGACTTTAAGTAAAGTATTAGAACCCAGAAAGTACACAAATACAATTGCTTAAAACCTTATTGGTGATGTATACAAATGTGTACAGATGTGTACAAATTTTTACTCCATCTCAAACACTTTTTTTTTTCTTGCTTTCTGCTTAGTCCAGTTTTCAGGTATTGAGCTCACTAGATTATCATTGCAGGTTTTCCGGACTCCCACTTTCTGTCAGAAACAGATACTACTGTAGGTTGCGGTTGTCTTCTTTCGAGGCCACCAGATCAAAACACTGGCCATACTGGTTATTGTCACCAAGATGGCACACTTAAAGAATTGTGAAGCCCCAGAATGCATTGCACTTACAGTAACTTAAAATGGATTACTTATTGTGCACCACTGTCGCACATGTAGCAGTGATTCTTTAGATACTGAAAGATCAAAAGTAAAGCTTACTGCATATTCACACCTTCTTTGTTTTTTTAAAGGAAGATCTGGTTGTTGTTATTTAGTGTGGCGGTGACAGAGTAGTCGTGGGGTGTAAGTCATCTTTATATGACCTAAAGGTTTGAAAGTAAAACGTATATAAAGGTCTATTGAATGAATCAGTCCTGAATGATTTTCAGTCGGGGCTATACACATAATGACATCTTGTTGTGGTGATGAATGTATACATTTGTTCTGTTATTTTTTTTATTGTATGTTTTGTCTGAGAGGAGCACTTATCAGTAAGTGCGTTTACATGCACTCTAGTTCCCCAGTTGGGAGTCTCATCCTGGTTTGGAATCAATTTGGGATTCTATTCCCACTCGTCTGACATTATATGAAGGGGTATCAACTGAGGCTGCCATGCAGTCTTAAATTTGCAATTGCTGTGAAGTTAGATCAGAATAAACCAACTCAGTACATTACCATTTCCTGTGTCAGGGACAATATACAAGCAGCCGTTCATTCATCTTCTTTTCACAGGCGACTTGCTTAAGAAATGAGTTTGTTGAATTGTTTTCTTCATACTTGAAGGACTTTGATTCATTGCTGTTTAGCAATCCCTGACTCCCCGTCAAATGTGATGTAGAGCAGTGTGGGAGCGCCTGTTTTCCATATAACATTGACAAATCAATTTGAAGGGAATATCCGGTGTACTGTAGGTGCTGCGTTGAAGATGGCTGAACCCACGCTCTGTTATTCTACTATCACCTTCAATTCTTCAGTCCGAAAAGGATCTATATGTTTTGGACCATTTTTCCGCAGTTAGCATTTTAAAACAGATGTTCGTGTTCAAGTTTTAACCATCTCCTTTTGTTAATGAACTTCTGTCTAACAGAGAGCCATATACTGACCCGCATCATTGAATGTGCACTACATATACCAATGCTCTGCTGTGCCTATTGAAATGTATATTGTGCTACGGTGGTTTGGTTCTGTTTTTTTATTGCTGCTGTATCAGTGGTGTTTATTTGTGAAGTGCTACGAGTGCAAGTTAAATTTATGGCTTGTGTTTTTACTTTGGATGGGTGGGTGACAAAACAATATGGGTGTAAATATTTTGTGTATAAGTTGTTGTTTCTAACTTGTCTACTGAATCCAGCCTGTGTGTCTGCTGACTATTGAACCTTTTCTGGTCTTAACATTCTTTGCCATCATGTGAAAAAAGTTCTGTTTTAAAAAGGTCAATTTTTTTGTTTCTACTTCTGTTTTTCATGGCACATTTCATGGCAATCCATCCAAATGTAAACCTCATGGTGGCGGTAGATGAAAAGTCAGGTGATCACCAAAATCTTTAGGATACATCCTCTGGGGACCATGGTACAAAATTTCATGGCAATCCACCTAATAGTTGTTGAGATATTTCAATCAGACCGACATTGCCACCCAAAAAGCCATGCTGTTTTGGGCCCGGTTTAATTTCCATATTCGCTGACATGCTGTATGTAAAGCGCTTTGAGTTCAATCCTGTAAGCAGCTGGCTTTAATGGAGTACTTGGGTGATAATTGACTGATTTTCTGAGGTTTTTGCAATCCCTTTTGCTCCACACTGTAAGGAGCAAAATTAAATATTCTAATTAGAAAATATATAAAAAATGACTTGATGTAAGAAGGACATCTGTACTACAACCTGAAATTGAATCATTCACAGTATTTCATGGTTAATTAAACTAATTGTAATTCCTGGTACGTAAGAAATGATGATTAAGTGGGAGATTTATTGCTGTGCTGTCTTAAGAAGATGGAACAGGACATGCATTTAATAAGATTCTCTTTTAACCTTGAGTGTTAATGTGACCACATTCAAAAAAGACTTGACCTGTAAAGGAAGAGTTACGGTGCTACAACCTGTCATTAGGTCCAATCATCTAGTGTAGACGCTTTGTATGAGTTTCACAGAAAAACAACTCTTATTACTTTTCAGATATATTGCTGCCATGTAAAATGGCCAACATGTTTACGGCGTGAAGTCCATGTCTGAAAAAAAGAAAAGCCAGTAAAAACTAAACGCATTGCATCACCAGATCACACACCAAGCCAAACTGAATCGCTCAAATCAGCCATACCTCTTACCAATTTGAATTTGGTTTGACGAGCGTAATATTCTCAATTTAATTATACATAACTAAACCTGCTAGAAGCCTTTCACACTTTAAAGGATAAGGTTGGTGTTATTCTCTATTTTTCTTATTGTTGACAGATCCCATGAAAAGACCAAAACCAATAATGTGTCAGTCCGTCTCTCACGACTTCCCCAGCCTGTTTGAGGCACTCATCCCCAAGGCCATTGGTTCCTACTGAGGATGTAAAATGGCTCATAAATAGTGAATGAAAAATAGTTTCATTTCCAACAAAAGACTAAATAATTCCTAAAACTGCTGGTCACTGTAGTTTTTAACAAATGTTAATGTGTGCCCACAGAAGGAAACAGCAGGTTTGTTAGGGACTATTTTCAGCTGCGAATTAATACACAGTTTGTGCTCTAGTTAGTATTTACTGCAGCAGGACGGTGTATGTGGGATTAAGTAAAAATAAACTGCAGTGTGTGTGTTCATGGAAATGGAGGAACATGTCATGCAGGAAACTGGCTGAGTGATGTGTTTTTGATTTTTGTTTTTTGACAACAATGGAGCTCTATGGCACAGAGGAATCAGATATATCAGGCTTTACACAGGCACTACTTTAATGGGATTTATTGACAATAAGAAAAATGTGATATCAGCGTGTCATAACAGGAAGGTCACAGGTTTAGCCTCCTCAAAAGCCAATTTTATGATGTATTCAGTTTGTTTCTTTATTGGTATTGAAAAAGCATCATAAGCGCGAGAGCAGTACTATGTTCTGTGTCCACAGAGAGTTATGGAATCTGTCAGAACACAAAACTCATCAGATAAAAGACTCCACTACATTCAGTAATGCTGCTATAGAAATAATACAGTGAATGTCAGGTTCCTCACATTGGTAAATACTCTGCTCACTCTGTATAATTGCCTCTGTTATCTTTGGCAGAAATCAGCCTTTATGTCAGATGTTCATGATCACTATTTTGTGTTAAGACACTGATGGCAACAGAAGAGATAAAAGACCAGAAATGACTCATTTAGCTCAGCAGTGAGCTCCCACAGAAGCTATTGAAATCCACTCTGCTTTGTCATTTCATATCCTAATTATTTTTCACGGCAGATTCTTCCACATTAAAGGATCTTTTTTTTTTAAAGCAAATTGGGCATCCTAATCCTCCTTTTTTTATATATAAAGTTGTAAAAGTAGTAAAATTGATTCTTGAGGTTGTATTGCCAAATCTTGTCTAGAATTTTAAGTTTTTTTGAAATAAATGGAGGGTTTAGGGTTTTGATGTACAGTACTTGTTTTGGTACAAAGCATTTTGTCCTATTCAACTCTGTCTTACTTTTGCTGATTGGCCGAATCTTCCACTTGTGATGATGATGATGCTGATAATTATTATTGAATCCAAGCCATAGCAAAATGACAACTCTACTATTATACATGGATGTGGGCGACGAAACGTCAGTTCAATGCCTGCAGAGGTTGCTGCTTCAGTGACTGTGACCCTGTGTCAGGGATCAAAGACATAGATCAATATTGTTTTTGCTGATTCAATCGATTGATTGAGCAGTGCCGGAAGAAAACACATCTTGACACAGCGAGTCGTAAGTCGATAACTCATCTGCATATTTTGAAGACGTGCTTAGTATTTATTTTATTTTTGGTAATTATCATCTTCCACTTTTTTATACAAACTAATGAGTTCAGTGAGTTCACAGTTTGTACTTTTCACAGAGCTTTGTTTGCAAACGTTGGTCTTTTATTTGTCATTTATCAAATCCCTGTTCACTGTACAGATGACTGATCGAGCACTTTGTAACTCAAGTTGTGGCTTATTGCAATGTTCACTGAATTCAAACTTTCTTCCTGCCAACTACATTTTTAAATAAAGCTTTTCAATGAAGGTACTTGACTTCATCTTGTTCTGGATTTAATAATTCTTTTTTGGAGAAGCCTGAAGAAGATTCAAAGCATCAGTGTGCTTCTGACAAAGTCATGTCATAGCCTCCTGGCTGCATCCGTCTGCCTTCCAGATCTTTCTCCAAGAACTCTATGTATGTCTTTGTAGCCACGACACAATGAATCAGCCTGTCCTTGAAGGTATTCATGGTGTTGCACTCATTTGTGCAAAGGCGAAGTGACAGAAGTAGCCGTGTGAAAAATGAAAAAGGAGCTTGTGAAAGAAGTTCAAACCCTCACACCACCGTCCACCTGGCCAATTGTCAGTTTTGGAAAGTTACAATGATTGTCGCCCTCTGATGCCGCTGTCAGAAAGGGGGTTTCAGACACTGTTAGACTATCTGACAAGTTCTTCTTTGAAGAATCCTGAGGCCTTCGGAAAGCAAATTGTGGCTGCCACACCAGACTCATCAGCATCACGTGAACTGAGGTGTGAAACTGCTTGGTTCCAATAAAGAGAAATCGTAATGCTACAGCATACAGTAATATTTTAGACAATAGTCTTCTTCCAAATTCGCATCAACAGTTTGTGTTTGGTCCTTTCCTGTTTCAATATGACAATGCCCCCGTGCACAAAGCCAGGTCCATAATAAGATGGTTTTCCCTCTTTGGTGTTGAAGAACTTGACTGGCCTGCACAGAGCCCTGACCTCAACCCCATCCAACACCTTTGGATCGCCGACTGTATCATCAGTGTTGGACCTCACTAATGCGCTAATGAGAGCAAATCCCTGCAGCCAGGATCCCAAATCTTGCAGAAAGACCTTCCCAGAGTGGAAGAGTTACAGCACCAGATTAATGCCCATAGTTTTGGGCAAATGAAATGTTCAACTATCGCATACTAAAACATCAACTCCAGCTGGCTTTGGCTGAATGCTAAATACTAGATATTGTCAGTACTCCAACACCAGGGGGCACCAGAATCCATCCATCACTGTCTCCACCAGAAACACTTCCTAATGAGCCTAATGAATGTGATGGCTTACAATTACTCATTAATGCACAAAGCCGTGCTCTATCAGGAAATGTTTTTCATCTTCAAACAGTAAAGCCATAGTAAGTGCACACATGCAGTGTAGTGTTTGTAGCAGGTACAAAAGACTCATGCACATGCTGCTGTTGTAATACAGTGCACAGTGTTACACCAACAGCATTTGCATGTGAGTCTTCTCTTCAAATAATCAACATTAAAAAAAATGTATCATTCATTTCCTTTTCCATTTTATTTTTTATTTCTACATAAGACCTCCTGCAGCGCTTCCTTCATGATGTTTCAGCCTCTTGCACCATGTGACTCTATTTGCCTGTTTGACTGACACATACCATTAGGAGTGAAAAGACTGCAGACTAGCATGACTGATGTGTGTAATACGACTAAACTGTTTCCATAGGACAGTGTTGACATTTGTCACTGCTTTCACTCAAACGACCAAAGGATTGGCAGGTTGTTGTCCTCAGGCACACATTTGATGAGTTACTGCTGCGTAAGACAGAGTGGAGAGCTTTTGCCTTCACTACAAAAAAACACCAATTGTTATCCCTTTTAATGTGGTATTAATGATCAGTTTAGGCAATAAATCGAGATTTATATAAAAAAGATCCACTCACTGTGTGTTTCACTCTGTCAGGGTTGTGGTGAAGTCTCTGCTGCTGCACTCAAATAAAAATGAAAACTGACACAGAAATCCACATAATAACACGGGGAGCCATAATAACAGTCGAGGCTGGTGGCGAAGTGTGTGACAGTCTCGCACCCTGAATCCCACCATACAGTCTAAAAAAAAAACGTAGGTGATTTCCAGCCTCCTGACATTTATTGCACACTCTCTCATGGAGGCTGTGTGACATTTTTAAATCTTTAAATCAGTGAGTACAATAAATGTACAGTAGAGACATGACACTTGGTAATACACGTTTTTTCTGGGGGTTTTTATTTTTATTTCAGCCTCAGAGAATATCTGAAATTGTAAAGTTGTCACATGTTTTATATCACATATTAATAAATGACATATGTCTGTATCAGGATACCTGGAAGCTTTAACCTTTTAATTTTTTTTGTGCAGGAATATTATGATGCAGACCTGTTGTGGTTGTGTTCAAAGCACAGTGAGAAATGTATTTTTGACTTCATATAAAGATGAACTAACAAACATGACAAGGAGCCGGCGCTCCTATTGAAATAATACTCGTAATAGAGAAGTATTTGTCTGCCAGGGCTGTAGCCAGGAGTCCAAATCCCAGTAACAAATTTTGGATTAGCCACCCAACCTATGTTTGTAATGTTTTCACATTATTTTAATTTCTCACATTTATTTATTCATTTAACTGTTTCATTATATTTTCTTTAGTGGTGATTTTCTTTAGTGATGGACAAAAGACAAAAGCCTGTTCAACGATTCAAATAGGTCTGGTGTTGTTCACATTGACGGTTCTTTCCCCAGTTAGAGAAACAATCGACCAATCAGAGCTTAGTAGGAGGAATTAAGGCAAACTGATTTCACACATCAAAGTCTATTTACTGGTCTTCAGGAGTACTACTGTATATGTAGAAAAACTTGTATAAAGCCTTTTGTGACTCCAGAGGGAGTCAAAATTTAATAAATGTCCTCAAGTGATGTCACTTGAGGCAACGTGAAAATCAACACTGGTGGAGATACAGTATATTAAAACCCACAAACCCACACATACAATACCAAGGACATGACTTCTGTGTCCTCAATGAAGGTTTTTACATGCGCACAAATATCGTTGTTTTTTTTCTGATAATGTGTGTGCAGCTGTGTGTCTTGATGTCTCACCATCTCAGCTACTATGTTCTGTACTGACAAAAAATGCTCAGAAACCAGGATAAGGTGTTTACATGCAACAGTTTCCTGTTTTCTGTTGGACTACGATAAGGCCTTATCCAAGTTTCTGAAACCAGGATATGATGTGCAACACATAACCAAGATATACTCGTGCAAATGCACTCAATGATTACGGCCCTGGTGACATTCAATTTGTCTGGTTCCACTGTCTTGTGTTCTGAATTTTGGTGGTGTGGCTTTCATTGAAGATTAGAGATTGTGCTTTCAATAAATGTTGATTCTTAGCACAAGAAATGATGTCAGGAGTGACATATATTGGTGGATTTCATCAAAATGAATGCCAGCCAACCAGCAGAAGAACTAACTGTTAATATCACACCTGATTCTGTGCTACCACACACCCACACAGAATCATTTTTGCATTGATCCCATTAGAGTTTTTAGCTGTTACCAGTGTGGGATTTGCTGCTACAGCCAGATGGTTTAGACTCCAAATATAATCCAACATTCTTCAAATCTTCTGTGCATAATTAGATTTGGGTGTTCCTCAGGTCTGTGTACAACTTGAGGGATATTGTGTGGAAGTGCTGTAGTAGTCTGTGGTTTTTGGCTCTGAGAGTTACCCTGAGGCTTGAAGCCGCGTCACTCTCCCGAAAGAATATGAAGAATAAGTTTTCGGAAACTAATTGTTGCCCGGGGGAGAATTTAGAGAGATTTTCACCCAGAACTCTCCAGCTGTCAGTAAGCTTTTTGCCAACAAATTGGGTCAAAAAAGTCTTATGATGCAACACTTTCCATGCAATGTATTTAAACTGTCATGGTGAGTGTTGCCTTAACAATTTTGCATTTTGCACATTGTCTGCAGTATGTGTATATCTGGCTGCCTGCAGGGAATGTGTCTGAATAAAGGCTGGATTTGAAGTTGGGGGAAAAACTTGCTTTTCTATGTAGATCACAGGACCTTCTGTGTGTTTTGGTGATTTTTACTTACAAAATAGGCAAAACACTACACACACAATGTTTATTGTCTTATTTGTGTGAGTGTTATTCTCTGATATTGCCATTCTGTGACTTTGATTGCCATTACCTAGGTCATTAACATAGGCTGTCATTCACTTAGGGGTCAGGGCGCGTCCTGTTGTCCTATAGGGTTTAAGATCCCCTGGGACCATTGCTGTGTGTCATTCCTCCGTCATTGCATTGCTCTGTTTTGGAAGTGGTTTGTCTAATTGTTGCAGAATGACAAACATGAAGTGAGATTGCGCTCTGAGAAATTTCAACGAGGGCATTAACGCACTTGTAAACAAATATTTGGCTGGTAAATCTCGTCGTGTAATAATATTATTGATGTCTAAGTGTCGGAATCTGCATTTGGTAAAAGGATGAATAGCACACGAGACAAATATGTGAGTTATCAGTTGAGTGAGCAGTTTAGTTATCCTCATAAACATAAACAGTCTCCTGCAGCCCAACAACTAGACCTACAGTATAGTGGCTGAAGTTCTCACCTTGCTGCAGTGATGTGGAAGTGTACTCCAGGGTGTGTCAATACACCGTGACATCACTGTTGGGTGTGGTCACAGGTTCAACAGAATATCCCAAAATATCTTTTCAGGTTGTATTTACATTATCCCAAAAAGGCTTCTTTCACCATGAACACTTTTAAAGGTTTATGTTACTGTTACTGTTAAAGGTACACTGTTGAGTTTTTGACTACTATTGAGCACTACTAGCTTGTTGTATGTACACGATGCACGACACACTCCTGTGGCCAGTTTAAACCCATTCCACTGATTGACAGTTGGTGCCAGTAATGTGCTTGCATTGCACAATTTAGAGGATAAAAAACAAATATTTGCAAATATTTTATGAGGAAGGAAATGCATTCAAAACGTTTGTAAGACCTGAAGTATACACATGAAGCTTTATGATGAGAAACACTGGCTGTAAGCATAACTTTTGTTTGTTTACAAGAAAGTCCACAAGGCACCTTTAAGTTACTCTTTAAACGTGGTGCCCCAGACTCTGCCACCTCTCAGTCAGAACTGAAGAAGCTTTTAGATGAGAGGCCAAAACTCTTCAAGAAGACTGGTCAGGAAAAGGCATTGCTTGACAATAAGGGGTCATAAGCCAAAAAGGTGTGGAATAACTGGCCTAAATATTTGATTTGGATAATATGTTACACAATAAGCCCAAACCCAGTAAGCTACTAGAATAACTAAACTTTCAAATGATTAAAAGATTGAAACCTAAAGTGTGTTTCATTTTAAATGCACGTGAGACAGTTTAGTTACATTTCTCTGTTGGCTGTCTGAAAAGGTAAAGTTGATCATCTTTCCTCTCCATCTTCCTTCCTCCAGGTCACTCCTCTCCTCCACCTCAGCGTAGGGTGATCCATGGGTGGTGCACTGCAGACTCACAGAGCAGTGTGACTCCTCTGATCACTGAGAGTTGAATTCATCTGAGCAGCCGGAGACCTTGGCACCATGGCTGTGCTGTGAGCTGTTATCTATCAGCCAAATGTCAGCTGCAACCCCGTGGTCTCTCAGATGAGAAATTAAAAGAAAGGCAGGGGGGAATGAAGAAAGGGAGGAAGGAGGGATGGGAGCAGCTCCGGTCGCTGTTTGCCAAAACCATCTTTGTTAGTTACAATAGCATTTGTTTCACAAGATTACCTCGGGAACTTATAGCCTACCTCAGAGAAGCTACCCCAGACCAGGATACTGTCACTATATACTATATAGTCTTGTGTAGGGTGTATAAAAGTCGACTTGATGGTGAACTTGTTTTTTCATACATACGTCCCACAGAGATAAGTGTTGATATAATTTGAAAAAACTGTCCATTGCTTTATAATTATAACCTACAGCACTGACTTTATCATGAAAATTCTTCTATTGTGAAATATGTTTATTTATATTTAGGTTATTCCTCATCTTTATTTCACTTTAATGTGGACTTTTTGGTTCCAGCAAGAGCTTGCTCCCCATATTTTCAGTCTTACACTTTTACTTTAGATAATTAGGTTTTTCTAATATTATTATTATTATTTTCAGTACATTGTCAATTTATATATTTCCATGTTTAAATTTTACCTTCACAAACATAAATTCTGTAAGTCCACATCAACTAGCTGCCTTTTTAAAATCCAAAATCCTTGAAAAACCACAAAAGTTACTTAAACCCTTAATCAGTTTTTCACTCATTTTCATTTTAAGTTTTTTCTTTAAGTCATTCACATAGATTTTTACATATTAATTAATTTATTGTGCCTTAAAAAGCTATTTTTTCTTGTGTCGTTTGTCCAACCGTATGCTCTCCTGTTATAATTCTTGGTTTTATTTGTTATAGGTTGTATCCTACTGTATTCACTGTTGTGGACTGTTACTCTTTCACAAATTCTGATGCTGCTGTAAACACATAATACTACTGCAGCAGCTGCTAGCTTAGCATTTAACAGTCAAGCTAAGTTGCCAACAGTTGCTTTAGAAAGGTTTGTGGAATAAATTTGTTTGCCTCAGATGCCACTTCAAGTCCTAAACCAGGATGAAAAGTTGTGCTAATCTTGAGTTTTCGTCAAACGGTGTGGCCGTGGTGGCGTGGCGAATTTCGATATTTCGACATGGATAAACAAACTGTTGCAGCTCCACTCCACATGGTCAGATCTCTTCCAAACTTCACATGCTTCATAAGACTCACAGCTTGAATACATGTAGCCTACATGCCAATTTTGAATTATAGTCATAGCGCCACCTACTGGCAACAGAAAATAACAACATTTTTGGCCATTTAAAGGCGCTTCGCTTTCACAATCTCTTCCTATTTCACAATTTCAGAACCGTGTCGACCGATCTACAGTGAAAGCGTCGCGGCTGCTGTTCCCCCTGACGGGCCAGTTCATCGCTACTTGCAGCTTTAATTATTTATCTATTTTTGTCCTGCTGGAGGGTCATGACCTCAGCGATTCACTGCTTCACTTTGCTTAAGCAAGTTAGCCGCTTGTGCTAACAAGGTTACCCTGAGTTGATGTCTACATTTAGTTCAGTTGGCGGGTGTTTTAGTAGCTATAATATCAGTAAACTGAGGCTGAGCTGCTAGCGTTAGCTGTTCTGTTGCTGCCTCACTAATCTGCTTGTGTCTCATGTCTTAGCGTCCAGCCTTACTGGAAGATAGTTTTTGCTTTTATACTGCCACCATCTACCTATAGTGTTGTGAATAATTTTCTTGTAGTAGCTGAGCACCTTTTTCTGTTGCTCAACGTTATTGTTTGACGAGTGCATTAAGATGCTTTCATGTTCTTTATGTACTTAGTGGTGAAATATGAACTGCCATGTTGTTTTGAGTGTTATTATGAGCTGAAAATGTGTTGCTCACAGCTCGTTCCCCTGTAATATTGGCTGCATGGCAAACTCAACATGGCTTTTGTCACATATTGAAAAGGAAGTCGGATTCACATTTTTTCCCCACACACAGCATTCAGATAAGCATTAGAAAAATATTTCAGCTCAAAGCATTAATGTGACATCTTGTTTTACTGTTCTTTGCATCGACCGCTTCAAGGCGCGATCGATTATAAGTTTAACCTTGGGACTAATATGCATACTTCTTGTCAGATAAAATATCAATGTCATTGGTGTGTTCTGTAGAGAGACTGGGAGAAAAAAGACACCTGCCTACAGCTCCAATACTGTATCTTGTTAACTTCCAAGCTAGTCAGAAATACATCCAAGAATCACCAAGTTTTGTTAAGAAAATGTTTTCCAGAAACTTCATTATGGAGATAGGACTTTTGAGATGTAAGCAAACTGCTCATTAAACCACCCTGTCTTATTTTCTAGGCTAGCAGTTTCCCCTTGTGTTTGTACCAAGCTAGGGTAAAATTGGGCTCACTCAATTACTCTAACCACCACGAAGATGCAGCTGTTTCTCTGTGGTCTGTTTGATTTCTATTATTCACTTATCAAGACAGAACAATAACAAGTTTGAACCAGTATCTGTGATCCAAAATGAACCCACGACTCTGGGTTTGAAATGCAGACTGAAGGTATTTCTGGTCATGCATGGTGCTGCAGAGCTCTGGGTGCCTGGTTTCTGTCTACAAAGCCAGATCAGGCAGATTGGCTCTATCTGCTCGACAACGTGCAGTGAGACAGGCAGTGATCTGAATGTGCCGATTTTATAACACACGCTCGACGCCGCCGCTTTTCATGATTGATGCCCGGCTTATCCCTGCAGATTATCTGACTAGTCAGTTGCAGTAAGCTAAATGATAGGCCTGCACACTGCCTCTCTCTGTGTGTGTGTGCTTCTGCCAGTTTGTGTTAATTGTCTGGGACTGTGTCATCCGTCCATTAATGCAGCAGCTCGGCTAACTCTGATCCCACATCAGATCAAATGATCAATCACAAACAAACACACTGGGGCTATTTTTAGATGGTGGATCAATGTGGTGTTGTGAAGTGAGACCGATCAGATTGACAAATAAAAAATGATTCTGCCAGAATCTTGACATTTTAATATCATGATGACCTCAATTGAAATAAGTTGCTTAGATGCCCTCAGTGATTCTGTTTAATAGTTGTTTACGAACAGAACAGTGAAAGTTTTTCCCCAGAAAACAAGTTACATCTTCAGACTTTAACAGCCAAAAGTTTTTTAAGTAATATCTGCAATATCTAAAATATGTTAAACAAATGAATTACATTCCTTATATATGGAAGAATATTAGAAAAGAAACAATAGAAATAGTTGCTCAATAGTAGATTGATATGGCATGTTCTCTTTATTTTTATCCTTTGGTTTGTATGATTTTCTACATCTAAAAGACTTCCTTTGTAGGTAGGTTACAGATCATTTTCATAGTGCACCTTGTTGAAACATAAAAGGTTGAATCAAGAGCCCTTAACGCATGTTCACAGCCTCTGGTTCTCCTCACAGCCTGTCAAGGTGCTTTCTTTTAAAACCATGAAAACTTCTCCACGGGGGGAAATTGGATAGACTAGAAAGCAAACAAATTTAAACCATATTTAACAACTAAGACGTGTGTAAAATCAGTTTAGATTTTTATATTCAGGTCAGGGAGGCACAACCCCTTTTTTTCCTGTCTCTATCAAACTGCCTACACTTAAGCGTCCAAGGCATTTTTGTTTCGAAACCTGTCAAGGAGGCAGGTCTCGTTCACATCCGCTTATTTCTGACACAGCGAGATTGAAATGGGAAGCAGTACAGTGAGTAGAAGAAACAATTCAGTCATAAATCAAGAAAAAGAAAAAGAGGAGAATAATGGCTTGCCCTAAAAGATAAGCCTGATGGCGGCATACAGTATGTTGGGGTTTTTTTTAGTTTTTTTATGGACTGTCATATTGATGCAAAGCTTTCCTCCACTGTTAAATGAGGTAGACAATGAAAGTAACTCTTGCACAGTCCAATGCAATCAATACAGCAGCCCTGCAACAAATACTGACTTGGTGAATTTTATACAGTGTTCAGTTTCTGTTGAGACTGTCAGAGATGTCTTGAGATAACTCTTTGGTAGGTCGGGGTATTGAACGTCGAAACTTCTTTTGTCCTCGACTGAAATTTGTCCACAGTAGTGCCGGGAAGATTGAGTGTAGTGTTGCCTCAGTATACCCTGGTTCGGACCACGAAATGTATCGACTTTTCAAGTATTTGGTTTCAAGTATTTTAGGCTGCCACTGTGCCTTGAGTACAGCATCACAGAGCTGCTAGCATGTCTGTAGACTCTTAACTTTTATTAATACATGTATTCAAACCTATTTGAAGCTGTTAAGTGGAGTGAGCTTGCTGGGTCACTGCAGTCACCGCCATTATCTTTTCTACTTTGTATTATCTTTATTCTTCTTGTACCTTTTGTAGATCAGACTCCCACAGATTTAGCATCACAAACTCATATGACTCATCAAATGTGGTTCATTGAGGACGCCCGCGCTCTTAACTTGATCCGTACAGGTATCATAAGTGTTGTGGTGAGTCATTTTTTCCGCATGGAGACTGATGGGAAATGGCCGAGGGACTGTTTTTTGAGGCACTTCAGCTATGTCATATTTTCAGTTTGAAGCTTCAGCTTTAAACGGCTCTCCACACTTTCCACTCCACACGCTTTTGTACTTACAGGAAAGGCTTTGTCACAATTTTGTGTACAGTAAATATCAAAACATTAAACTATGCGTCCTTTCATGCAAACAGGAGTTGTGCTTATGTCCTCATCAGTTAAATGTTACACTGGAGTCTCCTATTTAAAACCACATGAGACACTCGTCCTTCCAGGTGAATAGTCAGAGTTGTATTTTAAAGTTAATCAAGGGGAAAAGCTTAATGCTGCACGACTCATTAAGGTGCGACTCCAGTCAGAGAGTGTTTTCAGATACTTCGTTCCACTTCCCTGCTGTCTGTCCGCTTTTACAAACTGTTCTGCTATTTCCTGCTGACCTCAAGCTGTGTACTGTGCTGACTGTGATGTGATTATAGTTTCTCTTCAAGTTGAGTGCCAGTGTATTCTACTACAAGCACGAGTCCACGTTAAAGGAAATAAATACAGTTTTATTTCTGAATGGGTCCAGGTTTATTTGGAGAATTACAGTATATGAAAATTAAAAAGAATCACTTATAATTATAGGGTGTTTCTACACCTGTAAGGATGTGAGCTTGGACCAGAGCTGTTTCCTAGCAACACAAGTCAGATGAAATGGTTCATATATCAGTTACAGATACAGGTTAACAGGGAAGGGTGTAGGTTTGGTTTCAGATATGTGGGGAACACAATTAAAGGTTCCCTGTGGAGTTTTTGACCTTTAGTAGTGCCATGGAGCATTTTTTTGTCTCGTGGGTGATGCAATGAACAGTCCAGCCAATGGTTCCACACTAATCCACTGATCTACAGGTGGCAGTAATGCCCCAAGATACACACCAATGCGCCAACAAAGGCAAAGGAGAAGAAGACTGCTAGCAAGTGAACATGGATGTAAACAATGCAAGATTCAAACTTTTAAGTACAATTTGGCTTTGCAAACATTTTATGAGGAAGGAAATGCATTCAGCACGTTTGTTAGACCTCAAGGATTGACGCAATGCGTTTTGGTGAGTAACACTGAATGTAAATATAACTTTTGTTTGTCCACAGGGCACCTTTAAGTCTGGAGTTCTTCAATCCATCCTAAAAACTAAAGCAAAAAACTACAATAATACCAATTTAACAAATAACACATTATGATGAAATAGAAATTCCATTTAAATTACTGGATGGATTTTTAATGCACTAAACCAATATTTTTTAGCTTTGTTGTGGTCTCCAGAACTCTACCGAACCCTGAAATGAGGTTGATGACAGTGGTGAGACCGTCAAACGGAAACAATGAGCTGAAAGACGTTAAAATGCTCTATAGAGATGAGAGGAACTGCAGAGTTGAGTGATAATTCTCCGTGGGTTCACTATGAGCGACCCATTTCACATTACACACAGTCATTTGACCCATTGTGTGCAGCTTTAAACATAATTGGCTTTTGTTTTAGATGCCCACCTGTTTCGAGGCCATTTCTCTTCCATTTGATGAAAACTGATGACTCTGTTAAGCTTTTAGTCATACGCAGTTAAGCCTATTAAGTGAGGTATTTAAGCCTTGCTAAGCCTTCAAACTGATTACAGTTAACCATGAAATGTGGTAATTTAATTGTGAGTAGGTAGCCTTCTTTATTTTGGGAAATCTTCTCCTGGGGCAAAGTGGCCTGGTCATACTGATCAGCTAAGGGGAGTAGCCACAGGCTTACAGTACAGTACAGCTGCATTCCTGTCATACACACACAGTCACACGCAGAGCTATTATCATAATGCACTAGTTCATCTCACAGCGGTCATCTCTTCATTAACACATTAATTGTTCTGCCACCATGAGAGAATCCGTCTTTGTCCATCCCTTGGATTGTAGCGCTGGACGCTCAGCTAAGAGCCTCTGCATTTAAAATTGAAAACTGTGATAATGGCCCAAATCATTAGCTCTGCGGGTGTTCTTGAAGAAGTCATTGTGTTCATTGCCTCGCTTTTTTTGGTCTCTTCCGCTCTCTCAGTCCTTCACTGTCTTTCTCACACAGTGAACTTTCTGCATCTTTCTCTTCTCTGCTACTCTGCTTGTTGTGCAGCGTGTGTCTCTGTCCATTATAATACTATTTGGCTTCTCAATGTTTCCCACTGGTGAAGTCCTCTAATTATTGTCATCGATCAACTTTAAACGCACACAAACACACACAAGTACACGCACACGTAGACAATCTCTCTTTGACCTCCTGCTCAGCCACACACACACACACACACACAAAACTGTCCAAATGTTTGCTGTATCAATGTTGTGATTCACTGGTATCAGAGCTGAACACAATGTCTCAGTGTTACCTCTGTATCTCTCTGATAAACATCTGAAATTCTTGTCTTCTTTTAATTTAGTGCATTTCCACCTTCCCATGTACACATGGCTGTTTATAGAGCAGATCATCAGCAGCACCATCATCATACAATTGTATGGAGCTACTTAAAATGACTTATTGTCTGTGTACAGTAAATCCAGGTATATTGCGTTTTGTTGACCCTCGTGAATTCCATTCACGTTTATTGTTTTGGGGTGGAGGTAGAAATCTTAGAGACAGATACCTCAATACC
Organism: Oplegnathus fasciatus; assembly: GCA_003416845.1. Taxonomy (NCBI): domain Eukaryota; kingdom Metazoa; phylum Chordata; class Actinopteri; order Centrarchiformes; family Oplegnathidae; genus Oplegnathus; species Oplegnathus fasciatus. The sequence continues at coordinate 1,398,240 of NTHP01000015.1, forward strand.
TCAACATAGAAAACCAAAACTATCTGTCTGGCTACATACAACTAGACAAGGGGTTTGAGGGTATGTAGACAGGGGTGCCAACATATGCCCACCACGTTTTGGCCATGTAGTGAATTTTCACAAGAGAGATGGCAACATTAATTGGCCCTTACTTGTGATTTTGTTTCATTATCACAGTTTGCTTTCTGTCCAGTATTAAAGATACTCATTCTCTGATTTTGTTACAGTGTTCAACTGAAATTTTGAGAGTGAACACAGTTCACAGTTGAGATTAAAACATCAAGGGCTGGGAGAACTTTTGGGGATTTAAGGGCACTATTAGAGCCTCTAAAAAACATTAACATTAATCTGAAAAATAATTTAAGGGTTAATCGATGATGAGAACAATCAGTAGTTGCAGCTCTAGTCTCTGATATCAAACCAGTTTAATACAAACTGAAATTAGAATGCTTATTTAGAAGAAGAAGATTGAAAATAAAGACTTCGAAGGAAATCATTAACTGATAAACCTCGTCCTCTGAAACCATGCACATGCTATCAGATGCTCTTGCTTTTATCTCGGCTGCCTGGGTTGCCGCTTTGCTGACAGCTCTGCTGTGTCACTTTCAGGGAGCAGAGTGCTGACTTCATCTGTGATTTGAGTCAGCTCTGCTTTACCCTCATTTGCTCGTCTGATATTCAGTGCATTCTCTGTCTTATTGATTCATTTCCAAAGACCATTTTCATTTTCCAAGTCAATTGGTCCATTTTTCAACGTTGCTAATTACTTTGGCATAATTCTATCACCCAGCACATACTTGGTCACAATTTCAAATTAAAATGACACAATGGTTCCTTTTTTGAGAGCAGACAGTCCTCAGTTTGCCCAGGTCAGCCTTTCAAACGCTTCAGTTACTGGTTAATAAAGCAGAAGGAATATTTGGCTCTCAGCAGCTGCAGATTGTACGGAAGGCTCAGCTCGGAAACTCTGCCAAAACAGTGTGCACAGTGCCATTTGTCAACACAGTGGCCTCAGAGCACAGGGCTTCATTTGCAGTTGATATCGTCACCGTTTTGCGCATGTGATTGATCACTGAGGCAACTGAGTTCACCTCCACTTTGCTCCTTTTGGCTACAGCTCGAGGACTCGCGGATCAGGGATTCCAGCAGCTGGTTAAACTCCACCAGAAAGAAGGACATGATGAGAGTTATTTCACGGATAGATGTACTAAATTGATGAGATATGGTATTATAATGCTTTTTGAATGTGGCGTTTAAGATTCCAAAAACAGCAATGAATAAGAATGTATCGCAAAAAAGTAAATGAAGGACAGTCTCAGTACACTGAAAACTTAATGCTACAGTCTGAGATGCAGAACGCCAAAAAAGCTGACACTATCTGACCTCATTGAGGCTCGTTGTCTTTTTAATCCATGTAAACTGTTTTCTGCTTCTTGGTGAGGTTAACCTCTACCATCGGATGACTGTTAAACCCACAAGTAATATTAAAAGTTGTTCTAGTGAATGTTAAAGGAAGATTGGATTATTATAATAAAGTCGTTTTGTAATCTACAGCAACATAGCACCCGGTTGTGCCACTCTTTGGTCAGTTAGTAGTTAACCAGTCCCAGTGGGTCACCAACACGATCTCTGATCTGATCTGATAGTCAGACTTGTTAGAAACAATGACATCTGACTGAAAAGGTGTTTTTTTTAAATCATAGATCAGTTTCATTGTTAAATAGAACATTTACCAGCCTTCCCATTGAACACAAATAGAGGAGCTTTGAGTTTTATTTGATGTAGCCTACTGTAGTTTGTGATTTGTTCATATTTTAATTTTTTGGGTACGACAACTTTTAAAAGCCAGTCAACTAGTCAAATACCTCCACTGAGCTGCTGTGCCACCCGTTGAGACACAACCAGCCCACTCCTGATTTGTTTCTGTTTTAAACTTTTCCCATATAAGTTTGATCTTTGCTGCAGTAAGCTTTGTAGTGTTCGCCATATACTGTACTGTGACCCACTACTGCAGCAGTGTTGGTGATTGTTTAGGTGATGTCCGAGTTGAAGCCCTTTTGCATGATATCTTTGTTGTTATCACCCTGCGAGAAAATTAGGACCTCAAGTGTTTATTCAGGTGATTACTGATTAAGATGAGAGTTCAATGTTGGAAAATTATAGAGGATCTAGACTCAAATATCATTAAGTATGCCCCATAAAGTATATGGCTGCACCTGTGGTTATTGGGAGAAATGGGCCATTTTCACATTTTGACATGTCACAGTAAGAAAAGCACAGGTGTAAATAATAAAATGAATGACAGCTGAATTCCACTTCAGTTTCAGAATCCTGGTACTGTACATGCTCGCTCATTGTCACACTTGCTGAGACACTTAGTAGTAGAACAGGGCCATCATTAATGTGATTAGTGACTCCTGTTTCCACTATAACAAGTTAAAATGTGTGCTGTGAAAAAGGTAGATAGGCAATGATTTTATGTGTATTTGATTTTGTTTTATTCCACAGTGTGCACTCTAGCAGGCACTTTGGATATATGCTCTGTAAAGTGCAGTTTTGAGGAATGTGCTTTCATTGAGTAGCAGTAGTGGACAACTATTAAACATAAACTTTAAATGCAGAGTTCTTTATAGGATAAGCTAGTAGCTAAATTGCCTGTTGAAATAGTGCAAGAAATAACATTTGAAACTGCAATTCAAATGTTGCTTTTATAGAACATATATATGGGCTTTAACATACATATTCATTTAAGAACCGAAAACAAACGCAGGCTACTATAATGTCTAATTGAAGTCCTGTTAAGTAACTTATTGGTTGCGGAAGTGCCACGAGCACGGGGAAACGAGCGCGTGTTGTTGGTCATGAGCAACGTATTGGCTGCATGAGGCTGCGTCATTTCCTGACAGAGGACGGTCAGAGAGCGAGCGAGCGAGCGAGCCGCCAGTCTCCACTCTGTCGCTGTAGTAACGTCTGGGAAGCGGAGACACCGAGCAGCAGGTCACCTCAACACCGCAGCCGGACGGATAATAAAAGCAAGACCGACCAACAAACGGCTGGAGTACACGTCGCTAGGTCCGTGTAACTCTGCTGGGCAGATATTTTTGTCAACTTGACGTCGTTTGGAAGTAAAACCCGAGACCTGAGCGGGATAGTATGAACTCATCTGGACGCCTGAGCGGAAGCACAGAAATAACTTTTTATTTTCTTTTTCTTCGCTGGAGGAAATAGCCTTTCTTTCTGAGTTGCGTGCGCAACAGTGGACCGAGTACAAGTCGTCTTAAGTTCTGGTGTTGTTTTTATTCCGCCTTGTGGAGCAGCTGGCGGTGAGGCGGACACCAGAGAAGAGAAGCGGCGGTGAGGCAGCCACCTGACCTCCTGGAAAATAAGACCGCAGCTAATGACACGCAGGCAGAGATCCTTACGTGGCTCATTACTAATCTCTCTGACGGAGCGGGACGAGTTCTCCGCGAGGCTGTTGCATGCCCAGCCTTGACGCACCCGTTCACACGTGAAGTTTGCAGAATCCAATTACTGATATCTAAATTATGGTAAGTGCTAATTAATTTGTCAACTGTGAAATTGAATTAGTTGGACTTAATTGCCTGTGGAAGTTGCCCCTTTCATCGCTCTATCCAGCAAATTGCGAGTAATAAGTGGATCATCTGTCAGAGCCAGGCAGCATGGATATAACCGGAGTGCACGTTCTCCAGCGGTCGTGATGCCAAGCGCCGGTCCAACCCCGTGCCACCAGCCCGTAATGCCTGCTCTCTAACCCGCACCAGTGTGGCGCCGTGTCCCGGTCACACTGCCAGGATGAGCAGCACCGACCTGGAGCGCATGTCGCTCAGCTCCTCGGCCAACTCGGTGGCCTCCAGCGCGCGGACGCTGTCTGCCAACGTGAGGAAGCTGCACAACGCGCTCAACCTCCTGCTCAACGACTTCGAGAGGGAGCAGTTCATCCACTGCCTCAACGTCTACCACTCCAAACGCAACGTGTACGACCTGGTGCAGACCCTCAACGTCATCCTCAATGCGCCCAGCAAGCGGCAACTTCTGCCCATGCTGCGGTTGGTCATCCCTCGCTCTGATCAGCTCCTCTTCGAGCAGTACACCTCGGAGGGCCTCTACTTAAAATCGGATTTAGCTGCAAGCAACGGCAACGCCGAACCCCCGCCGGGCGACTTCCCCAGCGCCAGCCCGACTCCCCCCGGACATTTCTCGCCAAACAACCCGCCCGAGTTTCAGGTGGCGTTGCGGGGCTCGCCGGACAGCTTCAGCACCAGCAGCGACGGGACAGCTCCTCTGGTGCCGCTGCTCGGGAAGAACTTTGTCCACGAGCCGCCGGGCGAACTGCGGCAGGTCACCATGAAGCGGCACAAGAGCAACGAGGGCCTGGGCTTCAGCATCCGCGGCGGCTCGGAGCACGGGGTCGGCATCTACGTGTCCCTGGTGGAACCGGGGAGCCTGGCGGAGAAAGAGGGTCTCCGAATCGGTGATCAGATCATGAAAGTCAACGACAAAGTCTTCGACAAAGTCACTCATGCTGAAGCAGTGAAGGTAAGTTTTTACACACTACACCAAACCTGCACGCGCACAGCTTTTACAGAGTGCACACTCACCTTTTCAGTACAGGGTATAGATTAGTAGCCCGCAGCAATTAAATGAACCGGGACGGATGTCGCAGTCAGGGGAACTACTTCCACTGTCCTTGTCCTCTAAACCTACATCTCCTGTGTATGATAAGCTCCTGTCTCATATGAATCATGTGTTTGTCCTAGGTGTTTACCCCTTGAAGCTAACAAGGCCCGATTTGTTGAAGGGAATTAATTTTGTTGGCTGGAAGCAGCTTTGGCTATTTGTTGTATCAGCACGCAATGTGTTGCACCAGCAGTGTAGTGTAACCTGTACACTGCCTACTACTTCTAGTAAGCATGCATGTAACTAGAAACCTTCAAAGCAGCTGGTAACCATAGAGGAGTGTGTGTGTTTGTGTGTACGTTTGTGTTGAAGGAGCAGGAGGTCGGCCCCAGTTGCTCTGAAGCTATAAATTGAGAATAAAGACTGGCCCTACTGTAGCCCCATGCACTATTGTTAATGCCACCAAGTGTAAAGAAAGCCTATTAGCAAATGAGGTGATAAAAGAGCATGTCTGATTTGTGTTCAGCAAGATTGATTTAGGAGGAAACCTTGTGAGGTCCTTGGTTTTATGAGCCCCGTGAGCTGTCCATGGTGCTGAAAATTCATCTCAGTGTTTTCTTCTCTTTCTCTTTACTGCTTTTTCCTCCTTTTTTCCTCTCCACTTCACGCCATGGTTTTCTGATCGATTTTGTGATTGCACTCATTCACACCTATTTGCCCGTGCTCACATCTCTGGAATTCATAGTTCTTTAACAAGGTTCAAGTCAGTTTTAAAGCATCTGGAAAATCGCACTCATGGTCAGTGCTTTTGCTCCTTATTTATTGATTTTACTTTATTTTAGATTTATTTTAGAAACTCATATCTCTGTAGCATAAGACTGTTGTTTTAACCTTTTTATGTCTTTTATACCTCAAGGTCTCAAGGTCTCTCTTGAAAAAATCTCAATGAGACTTTTACTTAGGCAAATAAAGGAAAAAGAAGAGAATTCACCACTTTGATTTCCATCTACTCAGGCAGCCCTGGCTTGCACTTACAGTGATGGAAGAGTTATCAATAAAAAAAGGCAACAATACTGCCAAAGAGAGAGAGAAATAGCCACAAAAATGACAGGTATATCTATAAGCTGCTTTTTAGAATAGTGATTGTATGTCTGTAGTTTGAAAGGTCACCAGTTTGTTCCCTCCAACGGCCATGGATTATAGCTCACATTAAGTCCTTTCTAACCTTCACTGATCTTGAAAAAGCTGTCCATGCTTCTATCTCCTCTCATGTGGACTTTTGTAATTCACTTTATGCAGAGCTCACCCCATAAGGCAAGCCCCCTACTTTCAGTAAATCCAAAATACTGCACCTATAGGCTTTTAGCTAAAGCCAAGAGATGAGAACATGTTTCCCCTGATTTTACCTTTATTCACTGGTTTCCTGTGTGTGTTTTAGAATACATTTTAGGCATTACGGGGTCAAAGTCCCTGATACATTTATAGATAGATAGATAGATCTGGTTGACTGTGCCTTTATGGTCCAGGCCCCAAGTTGGCACTGTCTTATAGTGTAGATGGATGCATTTTCATAGCTGTATTGTTTTTTCTGATTATATTCTGTTATATTTTGTGGTGTAAAACACTTGGTAACTTTGTTTAATGCTTTATATGCCTTGACAAAGTGTCTCTGAGGAAGACGCAAAACCCCCATGTGTTAATACATACCAGTGACGATGCATGTTGAAGTGATGAGGTCATTGGCCTAATTCTGTGTTAGCAGTCAATCCCTTTCACAGGACTGCCGCAGAACGTCTCTGCACCTCATATCGAACGTGATCTCAAGCTGCGTCGGATAGAATACTAATGACAGAATTAACCATCCTGGTTTTTTCCAGTCAATTTTCTCCATATTTAAAGTTGTCTCCCATCTGTGGAGTGAATGCTGTTGATTGCTGTTCCTGTAAATGAACAATTGGGAGAGTTTTGCTGTCGAGGTTCCTTTCAGAGAGCGTAGTTCATTTCTCCACTTTCCAAAGATGGATGAAAAGTGTGCATCTTATATACTGTATGTTGTCTGCATCTCTCTATATATAGTATTCCTTCATTTTCTTTACACACCCTTGTGTCATTGTCAACAAATCCTTATTTCATGGTTGTTCTGCTGCTCATTCTACTACTAAGCCATCCATAATAACTATGGTATGTCATTAACTATGACTACTAGTTATACTGCTACCTCTGCTGCTAGGCCTACTGCTGTTATTATGCTGAAAGGGCAGGCACCCAGCCAACAGGAGTGAAGCCTTGTCTGAGATAAAATCCCCCCTGGAGATCATTAATGCTTGAGTTCAGTTATTTTTGTGCCTTCTCGGTTTAGTCTAAATGTTATTACAGGCTTTTAGAACTGCGATCATTTTAACCTTTTAAACTCTGCCAGACCTACAAGCGAGTTTATGATTACAAACTCATGTTGTGCAGCCAAACGCTGTACAAACCCACACGACTGTGTTTTATATTGTGATGAAGATACAAGATGACATCTATATTTCTACCTGATGTCATAGCACCTCACTCTGAGCATCATATACCTTTAGTGATATGTTGGAACGAGTAGAATATGTGAGGCTGTCTATAGTGTGAAAAGTTTTGCTAAATTTAAGGAAGAGGTTTACAGATATTCAATTTCCACCATGTTACACGATCCTTTTTCACTTAAGGGAATTGTAGACAGACTATTGAGCTGTTGATTGATTCTTAAAGCACTTACTCCTTGTTTTAACAGCCTAAATACTGAATTTAATCAATACTAGAATCAGTCGTTACACAGTCCTCAGACCGCAAACCACAACACCGTGAATAAATATATACTTCTTGAACAGTTACATGATTGAATATGTACATTTTGAATACATTTAATTTCTTCAATAATTTTATTCATTATAGTTTCTTAGTAAAATCATCTTAACGCATTACAACATTCTTTATTCTTAAAATTTACATCCATATTTTAAGCTACCAGCCAAGTCTGAAAACAGCCCAGCGAGCTTAAGCTTCTGGCACATTTGACAGATGAAATGTCACCTTTGAATAAGCTGCTGTCTGGACACTCTTGATGAATCCAGTTGTGACAGAACTCACATCTGATCCAGTCTCTTCACCTCAAACTGAACTTTTTAAAACTTTTTTATCCAACAAACCAGCTATAAAATGTTCATAAGGTGATAATGGGTCAGGGCTGTGTGCCTTTCAAAAAAAAAAAAAGGATTGATGAACCCTTTAAAAGACCATACTATGCAAACCAGTCTGATCATTTAGAAAATTGAGTTTTGATTCAGTTACAGTATTGGTCATTACCTTTACCACTATCACACGCAAATTCCACACAAACAACAACGTTAGCTTTAAATAAGTCATTGCAGCTTATTTTGTTTCCAGCACATTACTCATTCACAATGTTTTCTCCCCGCTGTATACCTCTACTTAGGCTTAATCCGCTCCACTTTACCAAACCTGTGTTGCCTGATGAGTTCAGGGATGGCCTCTGAAAGCAGTAGATTGTTGTTTGGCCCGGGGGACGCGTCAAGGGCTTACAGCTGTATTTCTTTCTGTCTCTGACTCTCTCCTCTTCCTAAGAGCCTGCCTTGGCCCTGGTCCCTAGAGTTACTGCCAAGGTTAGCTCCCCAGTCAGCATTCAGACTTTTCTTTATCTTCTTCTCTGTCGTGTGCTGGACAGTCAGGAGATGTGACGGGACATAAATCGTGTTGTTTTTGAGCCAGAGCCACAACAACACCAAGACAAGCAGTCTTGTCTTGCCATCAGCCCCAGACTGCCTGTCTCTCTGACTTCTGAAACAAAAAGCAGAATGATGGTTTAGAGGCACAAAGACAGATACCTAGAGAGAAATAGAGGAAGACACGAGACAAGATAGCTGAGGAAGACCCCGTTGGTTGACATCTTTGCCTGTCTTTGCCTTAATTTGTTTTGAACCCTGTCTACAGTAATTCAAAGAAATACTGTGGTTTGGTGTCTTTGGGGCAGTTGATGCTGTGGCTGCGCTGCAAAGGGACCAGAGGGTGAGGGGATTAAAAAAAAAAGAAGACTTGGCCGGTCTAAATTCACTGGGTCGACACCTGGGCCGCTGCCAGGCACATTGACATGCAAAGACTTGGCCACAAGTCAGAGAAATGGGAGCTGAGTGGCCTGGAGCAGCACTGCAGACTGCTAATGGTTGGTGTGTTGATTAGGTGGTGGGAGGCAGATAGAAATCTCGTTAAACTTGAGGACGGTATTAATTGATTCATAGCTTGGAGCTGATTCCGCGGTTGTGACAGAGGTTTGCCTTGCTCGATGTTGTCAACATTCAGGCCTGCACCAGAGTGCTTGCTGTTGCTTTGCAGTTATTTTGCGCTGAACCTGAAAGAAATATCCCCAATATTTCTATCTTAAGTTGGCTGCACGTGAACAGCAGCAGGATCACTTTGCATGTCATTATACAATGGTCAGAATTTACACCTCACCACTGTGCATTATTTGAAGTTTAAGGACCCCACGCAGTGGCATCTTTGCTTCCTTGATATGATGTAATTCCTTATGAAACAGCATGTTGGAGCAAAACACACAGTCAGATTTTTCTAATCTTTAAACCAACTGATTACCAGTTAAGGGGTTTGTTTGACTTTAATTGGAGGGCCACAAAGGAGGGGTTGCTCTTGGCAACTGCTGTCTTCGGTGTCTCCTCCCTAAAAGGTTTTGAGGTGCTATAACAACGTCTCGCGACTTCCGCCTTTGCTTCAGAGAGCCAGTTATTATTTGCAGAGCCAGAGGTTGCCTGTAAGGAAAACGTGTTGTTTCTCTGGTGAGGATAATCTCCAGGATGAGGACACCAATAAAGATTCACTGTTCACTGTTCCAAGAAGTTAATTTGTACATTGTGTATCTTTAACCCTGTTTGAAACCAACATTTCCTCTACTTGTCCAGTGAAAGTACTATGCAGAGAAAGTGTCTCTGAAAAACAGAGATATAATATAAACATATTGGCCTGAATATGCGACAGTATTTCTTTCTGTAAATTAAGTGAGGGTTGTATTATATTGGAGGAAGCGTTAGAGTTAGCCTCGTTTAACCTATGGGAGCTTCTTGACTGCTCATGTAACATGTTTGGCTACCACAGAGAAAATAAATTCCAGATGAATGAAAATGGGTCGAAAGCGTCTCCCGACGTCTTTACCGCAGAGAGGGACTGGGGACTGAATCATCTGTCAAACTGCCAAGAATTACTGCTCTCAAAGAACATCACAATGAGGAAAAAAAGATGAAAAATGCAAACAGTCAGAGAAGATCATTCCAGAGCCTGACAGGAGAAAAATGTGAGTAATGTGTGTGACTGACAGACAAGCTACACAAATGTGGGTTTTACATTCGGCCTTAATGGAAGTATTTCATGTTTCACTTTTACAAGAAAAAAAGCTTCAAGGATGAGGACTCTTTTTTTAGTATCTCGGGGGAAACTGTCCCAGTAGGGCTAATTTGATAGTGTTTCATATCTTCAAAAAGTCTTTTCTCAAAAGCAGGTGTTGGAAAAGGGGTTGTCTTGTAATCAGGGTCGTCTTATATTCGGGCCAGTATGGTAGTCTGATGAAAAATGTAAAATAAGTGTGTATTGGCTTTTCTTGAGCATGAATTAAAAAGTTGTTATTTATAAATTCTATAAATTATATGATGCGTTGAACTGAGATCTGGGCTCTGATTCTGCATCCCACCCAGCAGCTCAGACCACTTGTCATGCGTGATAGCCTCAGCGTGTGCATCTGAGGGTGTTGGCAGTGTGAAGACACACTGAACTTAGGCTGCTATAGCTGATTAAGCACTGCAGTGAGCAGCCTGGAATAAATGAGTGCCTTACAGTGCCTTTAGGCCTTGCCTCTAGGCTTGTGTTTACATACTTGTGTTGGTATGTATCTAATAACACTGAGCAGTGGATTTGTCTACCAAGTCACCCAAGAAGTTTGGAGTGCGTCTCTCTATAAACATGAGACTGATTGTTGCCTAAAGGTACCCTGAAGCTTAGACAATTCCACAGTAAACAGCACAAATGCCATGCTGGTAAAATCACAGCAAAGGTGAATAATTTATCTTCTCTCCTCATTCCCAGCCCTTAACAACTACTGCTAACATGCCCTTGAGTGAGACACTTAACCCATAACCGATCAAGTGGCAACAGTGGAGGATTTGCTGTCTTCAGGCGAGTTTCCTGCTGCAATGTGTGTCGCTGAATATGAAGGAGGGCGTTGCTAAAAAAAGCATGCTTGCTCAACAAACCCTCCCGGATAAACAAAATGCTTACTAAATAGACCAAACAAGTGGATAACTTGTTTTTTTGGCCTCTTTCTGTCATGGTTCCATTTATTACAGTATGTGAAAGCCCATTGGTTTACATAACCACTTCTCCTGGGATTCAGATGGCATTTTATATCACAAGAGGCTCATTGGTGGATGTGTGCATTCATACAAATAATTTATGTGTATACAAATCATGGTGAGCTTGCTGTGCTCTGATTTGTATGAAAGGTGCACCTTCTACTGTAAGTGGCTAGGAAGATGCGGTCGCAATTAGAAAACGTCACCTCTGTCTTGTAGCGAATACATTTCATTGAAATGTGCTGTATGAGCTGCAGGAACAGTCTGTGTTCATGATAAAATGAAGGGACCTTTGGCTGGCTCTCAAGTGTTTCTTGTTGATTTGTGGGGTTATATAAGTAACCTTTTTTTTTGTTTTTAATCTTAGCACTTGTTGCTTCGGCCACACAGGGTTATATTTGTCTTTCTTTAACACTGGCAGTTTTAACACCTTGCCACATTTTAACCTCAATATAAGCAATTTCACTGTGTAGAGTATACACTGATTATATAAAAATAAATAATAGAATAGAATACGACTTCCAACCATGGCTGGAAAATCTGGAAATTCTCTTAAAGCTCTATTTCACTTTGTGACTTTTTCCTTTAAAATAAAACAGCACATTGTTATGTCTGTAAATTGTCTATTTACTACCAAAGCATTTATCAGTAATACAGTTAAGATGGAAAAATATGAATGTGTTGTGTTTCATGTCGGTTTAAGTGGTGCTCCCAAATTTTGTACTGTTGCTCCTAAAATTCAGTAAAGAGCACCAGTGCTACTAGTGGAAAAAGTTAGTCTGGAACCCTGTTAATGAGAAATGATTTCCAGTGCAATGACAAAAACACAACAGAAAAAGAATCAAGGCTTAGTCAATTTTTTCCCCTGAAAGTGTCATTAAAAAAACAATTACTCTACCAACTACAAAAAGCCAATAATGCAGTATAGTTTTCAGTGTGAACTAGTCAAGGGAATTGGGCAGTGTAATTTAAGAACTTGTATCTTCATCTGTCATAATTAATTTGATAGCAGTTCCCTCGGTTTAATTGCAGTACATAATCAAGGTTTAGTGGTATCTCCAGACAGCAATTTTCATTTGTTTCATCTAGTAATTAGTTGTCATATTATTTATTTTTCATTAATTGGTTTTGTAGTTTTTCTAATTTATTATTTCTCAAAATATAAATGTTCTTCGAACAGGACAACCATCTAAAGGCTGACTTCACAGTTACTATAGTTTCCCAGTGACTGTACGAATGTGTGGTTAGTTTTGTTCCTTCCTGTTTGCTTTGAATGACAGTCAACAAATTCCCACGGACATTTTACGCCTTTTAGTCCGCGTTTGGAGCTCTCCAGTGCACAGCTGAGGCCCCAGTGCTCTTTATGTGGCCGAAGTTAGTGACTGCTTTATCAGGATTGAAAGGTTTTACTTGTAATGTTTATGCTTCAGTGTATTTTAATTGTTTTAAAAAAACACTCACTCTCCAAATCCCACCAGCTAAGCAATGTTTTGGAACTCCCCTGTGAACAGTGTTGATTTGGTAATGCTACTGTATAACAAAATCAAGCACTGTAGCTTTAATGTAATATAGTGAACTGGAAAATGGGACTGTTAAAATGCTGATTATTCTATTTGGGCAACAGCAGCCTATAATGGATGGGAGCAGATTGAATTTTTGGACCAGCTGGGAAACTCTGATTAAACAAAGTGAACGGGTGCTACTTCAGAAACTACCCTTGTGGTGCCCTTGAGCAAGACACTTAGCACCTTTCTGCTCCACTGGCCAACAGTTATTTGGCCACCGGCTTGTACTGGCCAGCTTCCAGTTGTGACTGTGTGTAGCTGTTTGAGTATGAAAGGAGTCATGGCTGAAGTTTGGAGGGTCTTATTCTTCTTAAATCTTTGGCAGCTTGAACTCTCTGCCCCAAGGACAGAACAAAATTTCCATCAACCTCACAGATCCAGTCCTGTGCCGTGAGACTCTGGACATTTGCCTTTTCCATCAGCTAAAAGTTTTCATGTTGGCCAAAAGTTTTAAAAGAAGGAGAAATCCGTAAATTTGACTGTAGTTAAATTAGTAGTAGTTTAAAGTAATATGTCGAACCATCTCAGAACTAACATATTCTCACAGCTCAGTTGGAGGCTTTCCTTCATTATCCAAACATTTATCCAACCCACAGTGAATAAATGTTTGCACACTGCTCAGTGCTTAACTCTCCCTGACCCACAGATGTTCACTTTTTTAACCAAAACCTGGACAGAAAGCATTTCTTCCCTCCCCTCTTTTGTCACCTCTACATTAGAGACCACAATTTATTTTTTTCTCACAGAAAAGAATAGAAAAGTGTCTTCTCTTGGTAGTAGGGTTGCAAATTTCGTGCTTTTTCCTTAATCGACAGTTGAACACGTTAACAAACGATTATCGATTAATCATTAATTATTAATAAGATACAAAATGTACGTCTTTTTCTCAGTTTAAGTTTTAATTAAACAATTCAAGCGGCACATTAGTTATGTGAAATATTAATTCATGAAGCACAAACAATTTAAACGAACAGAATAAGAAAACAATAAGGCTCTCGCTCGAAACAGCTGCTCTTGTCCGCCTGTCCTTATTCAACAAATGGCGCAGCCAAACAAAACAATGTCAGATGGGCCACAATTAATGCCATTTCTAGACTAACAAGGTAGACCAAACCAAACCCATTTTTAAAATAAGTATAAAGTGCTGTATAAAAGGAAAATAAAAAATACTCCAAACCTCTCCACAATAAATGTAAATCCTACTGGCTGTTGGTTAATACATTTTTAATCAGTTAAATTCTTAATAGCGATTAATCGATTCATGATTAATCATTAACATCCGTAGTTGGTAGTGAGCAGCCATTTAGGCCTTAAGCATGGTCCATGCAAGTACGCGAACGCAGACGCTTTGAGCTACGCAAGATTGACTTCACGTGTCGTTGCACTCTGATGTGTGTCGCTTGAAAAATCTTAACGCAACAAAAGCGTGAGCTGCAGTCTGAGCATTACAGCTAGGAGTGCTATAGCACGAAACAACAAGAGAAAGCTGACGCCTTCTGTTTGGGTTCACTTCTGCGCTAAACAACCACGGCTGACCGGTTTGATGAAGCTCTAGCTGAACATGTCTGTATCATGTGGTGTATTTCAGGTGTATTAAGGAGGACCGTATGCATCATATTTATGACACTTTGTCACCTCTTCATTTAGACAGGAATGCAATTAAAAATGTAGATACTGTAGTCATGGAAACATTGAGTGTGTTTGTGCCTGCTGGGCCAGGTGTTGTCGTGGACCATGTTTTGGGGCCTTTTGTGGAGGAGTGGAGGAGTGTCTTTGGTTACATTGGCCATATTGTGATAAATATCAATATTGGGAAAAAATATAATGTATATCATGATATATCATGATTGATTTTAACCATATTGTCCAACCCCTCCAGCAAATGCAATACCTCAAAGATTCGTATAGCTCCTTACTTCTGTTCCTCTCTGTAATTATCATGTGAAATATTTATGAATTGCTTTAATTAAGTGGGCGGGGGCCAATTCTGGCTGGCTTTGTGTTGTGGCATGCTGTACTGATGAATATTGAAATGTTTACTGGCGTCGGAGGGCTGATGTGAAGACTGAGTGGGAGATGATGGAAACACACTGAGAGGAGTTTTTATTGCAATTTTATATGTAGTCTGAGATTATGTCATTTGCAGCATTTTTAAGATGTAATCTTTCACACCTGTTGATGTTTTATCCAGCCATTCTCTATCTGCCTCCCTTATCCCTCTATAGACCTACACTCTCACCTTCAGTTGTCCATACAGAAGGTGATGGCTTTTACCTTTTTTTTATGCTAGGCCATGCCCCCATCTGTATACATGCCTCTTCATTAGTGCAAGCTCACACATGTGCACATAAAAACACACATACAGTTCTAGTCCTGTGAGCTCCTCCTGGCATTAAATCAGGATTATCTCTCCTCTTTCCCCTCCTTTGGTGTCAAATATCTCATCATTATGTCCATCTTCAGGCAGCATTCTTATTCTCCTCTGGGTGCCCCACCTGGGGTCCCTTAGACAGATTCGCTGCCAAAGTGACTCTATTGTAACGGTCTAATTGCTTTACAATGGAGCCGCCAAATGCTTCAGTTCACAGGGAAGGTGTCCCCAATCCATCACCTGGTCTCCACAGCACTAAGTCACCGGAAGCAGCCATTAATATCCGGTCAATGAGCTGAATCCCTCCATTTCTGGTCACTTCTGTCTGCAGGCAGGAAATGACTTATTCTATTAGTCTCTGGAGTGCTCTGAGTTTTACAGACATCAGATTTTATTATTTAAGGCCTGTGGTGAGACCACAGTCGCACCTCATGTGAAAACTGAAATGCCTATAGATATACACTCAATTGACAGTTTTATTAGTATTAGTGCACCTAGCTAAAACTAAAACAGCCCCGTAGTAAAACATCCCTTCATGGAGGTTATAGTGTTCAGTTTTTGTTGTAGAGAGGTGTTGATTCAACTTTATGGTCATTTTGGAGGCTGTAGTTTGTGGTGCTGTTATTGCGATTTAGTTTACTCTCATTGATATAAGACTGTTGCACTAGACAGCATTCATTTTAGCTAGGTGTACCTACAGTAATAAACATTAGAAACATCACAATATGTGTGTGTGTGTGTGTGTGTGTATATACTGTGTGTATATATATATATATATATATGTATATGTATGCGTATATATGTGTATATATGTATGTGTATATATGTGTATATATGTATGTGTATATATATAAAGCAATATAACACCACAAACTGCTTCCACAAACTTGGATGGAATCAACTCTTTTTGTGACACTACATTATGCAGGTTTTCATTTGAATGCATCTGCTGTGTTTGTAAAGGCCTCGAGTAAAGTAATGTGAGTTTTGTCAGTGGGTGATGATTGATGGAGGCGTCTCAGTAATGCCCAGTTTTTTTTGCAGTGTAGGCTGATAACTTTGATCAGAGGTATTACTACTAGCATACAGCTGCCCCGACCTCAGAAGGGATTTATGGTTGAATTGAGCTTGTTGGATACATTTTTTCGGAGGCTTCGTCTCAACCACTGTGGGAGTCATGAAACTACAGGAAGTCTGCTATGAATATCAATGAGGATTGGGAAGGTTCATTGTTACTTTGTTTTTGTCTGTTGCTCCTTGGCAGGTATAGTTATGAGCCGGACACAAGGAGAGGTGTGTATATGACTACCACATGCACACACGAGCTCAGTGGTGATTATTATCCTGCTCAGAGAGTGATAGACAGTCTGAGAGATACAGTCTGGAGAAAGGTATCTCAGAAGCTTCTGCTTTTTTATTTTTTCACAGTGGGGTTATATTTTTATAGTTTTGGCCAACTTTCTACAGGGCCTCTGAAGCACAAGCGATAAGACAGATTTTTAAATAAACCAATTTAATGCTATCACTAAACTGTTCATGGGATGTGAAAATGAATTTAAAAAAAAAACTCGACCTACGTCACTTACTGTATTTGTGAACGCTTGCCTTCTTACATTGCAGTGGATGGATGGATCTCAGTAAAATGTTATCACAACGGCTACAGTATAGGAAAAGTGTCTTTTCAAGTGGCAGTTCCACCTAAAGGAAACTTTCTATCTACGGTGGCATCTGTTATATTTGTTCCCTTCATCTCAGTGCAGTTGAGTGTTTCACATGTCAGAGTTGGCCTGCCCCCTTAATGTCTATGATTGGAAGCATCGTTGAGAAGCCCCCAAGTCAAGCCTCATTTTGTCAGTCAAACTGCACTTGCCCTGCCCTTTTTATTTTAGCTGTATAATTGGAGACAGAGCAACGCAGGATAACAGCATGACAGGCTATAAATGTTTACAAAACGAGTCTTGTCTCAAAATTACTACAAAACTAACCATAATGGAAATAAAGAGGAAACGGAGAGCAGTGCAACACAGAACAGCGGGGTTCGTTTCTGTTTGCCGCTCTGATGCTCCTACAAAAGCAGGAACAGCCCTACTTCAGAGATGAAAGCAAGTGTAAAGAAGAGGAGACTAGAAAATGTATGGACACAAAATATTTCACCTGATTGTGAATATATATATACTGTGTGC
This sequence comes from Oplegnathus fasciatus, assembly GCA_003416845.1. Lineage (NCBI taxonomy): Eukaryota > Metazoa > Chordata > Actinopteri > Centrarchiformes > Oplegnathidae > Oplegnathus > Oplegnathus fasciatus. Next base: position 1,415,398 of record NTHP01000015.1, read on the forward strand.
GTGTGTGTGTGTATATATATATATACACACACACACACACACACACACACACACACACACACACACATATATCTGTGTGTGTGTGTGTGTTTGGAAAGGCTATGTTGAAGGATCATTACACTTCCGAAAAAATCAATAGCAATGAATATCAATATGGTGTTTCCTCAGTATTCCATGAAAGAAGTTTATCCTCGATGTATTTTGTTGTTGGGAACCTGGAAGGTAGAACAGTGCAACAGACAGGACTTACCTTGGCTGCACTGCTCCAACAGCTTAGGGAAAGCAAACCTGAATTGACAGACAAGAGACAGAAGAATTTGAAAAAGTTAAATATACAGTATATTTAAGCAGAAATATAAATACAAATTTAGTTTGACTGAGATGCTCACTGTTGCACTGTGGATAGATTATGTTGAAAATAGGGTATTTGTACCTGAGTGACACATACAAGAGCTGTGTTTTAATTTATTTAGTTAACAGTCCTCTTTATTTTAACCCGTATATTGTTCCACAATATCAATAACTCAATTCATGACTAATGGGTGCTTGCCAAAGTTGTGCAGCAATAAACACACTAATTCCATGTTATGGCCCTTGGCTAGGAATCTGGTTATCAATCGTGAGGCTTCTTTCATAAGATGACATCATGACTATGACTGGCAACTGACCAATGTAAAAGCTTTCTGTAATCCCATTTAATCTTAACATAATTTATCCTGAGTTTTCAAATCGATCAGTGTTATACACCACTTTCTGAATAACCGTTCTGAGCCAAGTCCCCCTCCAGCCACCGCAGACCCTCCCCTGCAGCTCTTAGGGAGCCTGCAGGCTGGGGGATCAGCAATTTGAAAGGCATTTATCTTTCCTGTCCTGATGTAATGAACTGTCTACATTCATCACAAAGAATGGATCATGACTGACTGATGAGCTTCACTGGGGAGGGTGTGTTGGTCGCACATGTGGACCTGGGGGATTAGAGGGCTATGTTGAGGGGGTTGACAGGCAGGTCAGGCCTAAGCTGGGCTAACCACACCCAATTAGCGCCATAGTGGGGGTCCACAGACCTCGACACAATCTATGGCAACAGACAGTGATATGTGGCTTGTTGAAGATGCCTCAAATGGAAAAGTCAGTGCTAACCACATTGCTAACTAAACCTCTTAATACACATTTTTCCACTGCTGAGCCAAGTGGGGCTTATAAGAGTTTGACTGGAGGGTCATCACAACATGTTTATAGCACAGGATCCAAAACACATTTCAGATTTATTATTAAACCTTAGCTCGATAAACAATCACCTTGTCTAAAGGACTGTGGGAGTTTTCCTAATAGAATTTTTTTCCCGCATATATGCTCTAGTATTTATGAATGTTACTGTGCAGAATCAAATTATTATACTTCAACTAGTTACCAGGGCATTTGTAATATCACTTTTTAATTAAATTTTGGGTGAAAGATGACAGCAGTAGTTTTCCAAGCATGTTGTAAAAGCTAGACCCTCAAGACTGACTTCATCTGTATGTAAGTATCCCTGGCCAACCCAGCTCGGCTGTGCAGTGGAAAACAGCCTATTAACCGGAGTGGTATGTCATATTGTGTGGAGCAGCTCAGTCAACCTATGACAGTGAGAAGCTCTGTAAGCTACATCTAAAGCCTGTAACAAAAGGAGAGTGAGATTAAATGTAGGACTGATCCTCTCTGCAAAAAAGACCTTGCCTTGAGTTTTAATAGCTAAAAGTGTCATGTAACCTCGTTCTGGAAACCTCCAGTGCTTCAACAATTTATCAACATCCGGCCTTGTCTGTCATCATCTGGTCTGTCCATAACGTTACTAGAAAATATAACTGCATGAAACCCTCAACTTGAATTTCAGGTTCCATCACTGGTGTGTTTTAGCATACTCAACCTCTTTAATTTGCAAAACAGGCCAAAATATAGCTAAATATACAGCTAACATTTGTTGCTAGCTGCTCACCTTACACCTCCTTATTCACTTACAGTGACTGCAAATGAAAATGTCAGCAGTGAACTATGCTAGGAAGAAATGGAAGCTATTTCTGTTGAAAATGTATGTTTTTGGAACAAACTAAGCATACGGACATATAGCAGAATAGCGGATTGTGCTGCAGGAGTGATTTGAGTAGTTTTTTTGTTGTGGAACTGGGTCACCACATCCATTGTAACTGCAGTGAATCCTGATTGGCTGCAACTGCCTTCCTCTGCGAAGGAGCAAGCTGCAAACTTTTCTGAGTCACGTTTCACGCCTACAGGTGTATTTGCTACTCATTGGACGGATTTTTGGTGAAGTATTCTTTAAGGTGCTGTTAATACAAAGTTAATGCATACAGCAGCTTTAAGGTAAAAAGTCATTGCAGGATTGTGACATATAATGTGTGAATTTTTTCTAGGTGCAACTGAGTCACGAAGTTGGTTGTCTTTGGATTAGGACAGGATGTAATCAAATTGCTCATCTTTTATCAGTTAGGTAATTTAGTATATTGTTATTATCTATATTGTTATACCTTGAGTTGTACACTGACATTTTTTTTTGTCGTATTGTCATCAATCACACTTCACCAAGTTTCTAATTTCGAAAACACTATTTTTCCAGTTTGTTTCCACTTAGAAATTTTGTGTACTTCAGTTAGACATTGTGGGGTTTTGTTGAATGGCAAATCAGAAACAGGAGTACAGTAGCTTGATGTCTGTGGACATGAATTAATCTGATATACCTTTCTTTATGGCAGTCGAATTTTGTTTTGCTTGTTTCCTTTTAACAGCAACAGAGTTGAAACCTAATGTTCTAGAGAAAGAAATTTCACCTGTGCTCCATACAGGAGGCGAAGGGGTTCACACAAGCAGTGACAGCGCCGATGGTGAAACACGCTTGGACAACTGGGTCAGGGTGGAAAAGCACAGCCTGGACCACATCCAGAACATCTGTGTATCTGCACAAGTAGGAACACTATGAAAAAGTAATCGTACACTGACAAAGAACAGTAAATTAATTCAGCCTTTTCTTTTTTTAATTTCCTCAAATACTGTCAGATGCTAAGATCTGTTTTATGTACCCATTAACAACAACATTATTTTCATATTGTTGTATTTTTGGAATGAAATGCTTCCATTTAGCTCAGCTCTGCTCCACTGGATGAGTCTTGGCTTCTCAGTTCCCAGCTGTATCAAGCTGATGAGCAGGCTTTCTTACCCGGGTGAGAGCACCAACAGACGGGGTTTGCCTCCTGGGCCTCTCTGGCTCTCCAGGAAGCTGGACAAATACTGCTGCAGGTGAGAGGCTGAGAAGCTGTCACAGCTGTCAGTACCAGGCTTGTACACCACCCACCTACGGATGAAGTGATTATCTAATTGTATTATTTTTGTTTGTGTTGTTCTTCTCATTATTATTATGAAATAACTACAGCATTATATAAGATTAAAATGATAACAGAGCAAAAAATGTAAAACACGAACTAAAGAAACCTTGTTGGATGAAATCTCTCTCACCTTCCACGTTCTTTGTTCAGCTGGACCAGGAAGTTGGAGAGTCTCTTCTTATGGCTTCCCGGCAATCCAGTGATGATGGTAATGACAACCTTTTCACACATTAAAAAGCCTGCATCAGATCTGAACAGTATCGGCTAAACTTTGGATAACAGAGGAGACAGCATTCTTATGCTCACCTTGTCTCCCTGACTGTTGACTGGATTCCTCAGCTCTGCAGAGGGGAAGAGCACCCCCAGGTGGTCATACAGAATGGGCTCCTGACCAATACTACTCAAGGCAAAGTGCTGAAGAAACCTGGCAAAGACCAAAATACAGCAATCATTAAGCAGAAATTGGGTCACAACTGACTGGCACGATATGATAAAAAAGAATGTCGGGACTGAAGGCAATGGACAAAAATGAGTGCTACAATTTTACAGCTGAGACTTTAAATTTCCTTCCACTAGCCACATCTTTAATTTTCATTACTTGTATTAGCTCCAGGTTTTTGCAGTAAACATCTATATAAAAGTACAAAATCAGTTTTATCTTTGCCAGAACAGAGCACTTAGACATGAGACTGATAATGCGAAATTGTGCAACTAATGTTTATATGTTATATGAATATGTTATATGTTATAAAAACAGTGTCATTATACCATGTGACAGATTTAGGACAGATTTGGGAAGGCCAAGAAGCTGCCAAAGGGTGGATGGTCACCAATGATGAATACACAGTACCAAGAAACACAGGATTAAATGCTATTTTTGGAAGACCCATGATTAGGCAATACTGAGCATCAAGTTTTATTACTTGTTCGGTCCAACTGTGGAGCACCCTACTGAGTGACTTGAGTGTGTACTAACATGTCCTGCTCTGGCAGCTGGGAGTATGAAGTCTTCAGGCTGCCTCTGCGTTTGGCCACTGGTGGCTCCTGACTGTCGTGCAGCTTCTGCAGTCTGGTGTGCCTGAGAGAAAAGAGTCATTACAATTTATTTTGTTGTGATTTCATGGACAAAGTTAACCTTAATTACCTCCCTTCATTACTTAAAAGAATCACAAACTATGTTAACAACAGTAATAACATGTAACGGACAGCTTGTAGGACTATCAGAATCTTGTGACATGATGAAAAAAGGGCTTGGTAAAACATATTCAAATGTTTTTTCCAAATTTTCTAAAAAATTGGAAAATTCAATTGGTATAATTGTGCCCCAATTTATCAAAAACTTCTGCATATTTGGTTTGATTTGTTTTCAATTCATCTCATTTGATGAAATAAGAGCATAAACATTTTCTAAAAGCGTCTCAAAAGCAAAAAATCGAACTTTCCATACGACAAGGTATGTGCAATGTAATCTAGCATACAGACAACTGATCTTAAGTTGTAAAGGAGATGGAGTTATCTTACATGTTTTTCTGGTTCCAGGTCAGGTGCTTTTGCTCCACCAATTGCAGAGTGAATCCAGATTCAGAGTTTTGCCACACAGACAAAACCTGAAAACAAGAGAGAAAAGGTTCATACAACATGTATAGCATTTTGTCGTAGTAAAAACTTAAAGAACATTTGACAAAAAGGGATAAACACAAGTTTATGTTGGTAGTATGTTACTTTGAACATTTAAGTAATATACCAATAGTGATAATGATCTAATACGTATTAGAGTATTACATTACATTTATTTAGCTGATGCTTGTATCCAAAGCGACTTACAATAAGTGCATTCAACCATGTGGATGCAACCCAGATTTTGTTGTGTTTACCACTGCTACAAAGAAATTCTTAGATTTATGTTATATAGGCACAATGAGAGTCTTGATAGTCTGAATCAGCTATACTAAGATGGCCCATGTGTATCTTCAGTCTCAAACCCTGTCAGAGGTCATTGACTAAAGGTCTTACCTTGGAATAAAAGGCCCTGTGGCTCTTAGACCTGGGCTGAAGAGCAAAGACCAGACACTGGTCAGAGCTGTGGAGAGGGAACGGAAGGTGGGAGAGCAGGCTGTGCTCATACTCCACAAAGAGAGACGCCACAGCGCTGGAGTCCTGGTCATATGAGAACAAACAAATTATATAAACGTTGTTTCCAGAAATTCAACTGCATATGGTTTCATATTATATGTTTTACCATGGTTTTATAGGGAAGAGAGTAAAGAGCTGTCTTTTAAATCATTAATGTACTAAGTAACAAGAAAACAGATCATGTGTAGAAAAGTATATATGGGACCAGATGAAAGATGCAGTACTGCAGGTCGTATCACATGGTAGAACTGTAAGTATTACCGGATCATAGAACTTGATGGCGCTGATGTGATCCTTGGACAGGGTAATGCTTCCATATTGAGAATGGATGAACAAGAGTCCCTCAGAGAAGAAAATGATTTTCCCTAAGATTAACATTTGAAGAAATATTCAAAATTATGTAGAATCACAATTCTTTGTCACATAAGGTATGACAATGGCCAGAATATGTGAAATAGTATCTTGTATATGTATTGTCACATTTAAATAGAAATTAAATAATGTAAATCAATAATCAATAAGTAAAGTTGACTTTGATGATTAATTCCAGGCTAAGTTACAAATCAAAGCATCAAAGATTATACTGCAGTTACACTCATTGGAAGTTACTGTAAATGAATATCAGCTATATGGCAGAAATGTTAATGTTAATGGAGAGTCTCACCTTCTTCAGGTGTGGAGAGCTGGCTGCTGGAGAACACATATGCAGCATCTGCTACTGTCAGAGCAGTTCCCAAACAAGTGCCTTCCTCTTTCTGTTCAAAACACATACTGTGAGTCATGAGGTCACATGCTCATACATACATAAGCATGCACTAATACACTGCAGTGGATACATGAAGCTTCTGAACATACCTTAGTAAGATGTTGGGCTTGCTCAGATTGCTTGACATCAGATTCCATCTAAAAACAACATGACCATATGACTTTTGACAACAAACAAACAATGTTTGAAAAAATAAAGTCGTTTATTCCTTAAAAATGTAGTCTATGATTCTAAGCCAAAACAGTTTTTGTCAAATTCAGTGAATATCTCCTCGCGGTCTGCTAGCTTCCCATTCTGTGTGTGCACTGAAAAAAAAAAAAGCCTGGTGTTCATACACAGCCCTGGCTCTGTAAACGGGAAACAAACAGAGTGACTCGGGTAGAGCCACCAACCCAGGTCGACAAATACCGACGCTTTAGACGCATTTCCACTAAACACTTCGGTATAATATGTCACAACTCGTGCTCGTGCACAGGACAAAGTAATGTTGTATGTTACTTGCGCGTGTTTGAAGCAGCACTGAAGAGAGGGGTGTATTTGTTTGGCTGCTGAGTTCAAATATCAACAAGCTTTTTCCAGAATCACAGACTACACCTATAAACTAGGGATGAAACAACAGGGTTTTTTTTCTGAAAATGTGTTTTGGTAAACTTAAACTGTAAAACAAATCTAGACTAAGTAACTCAGTCTGTAACTAAACATTCTTTTGATCACATTAATCTGAAATTGATTTTCAGCCCCACACATACCAGCCAGCAGGCATAGCGAGGCACAGTTGTAGTCAGGATGGTGTAGCAGCTGTCTGAGGACACAGTGCCATCTGCAGGAAAGGAAACAGACATGTTTAAAATTAAGCATAAACAACAAAGCCAAAGAATGACAAACAAGAAAGATGAATCATAAACATGGCCCTCGGGGCAGGAAGTAGGCTATTTTTAGGCTAGTACTCTGTTGTTTCAAAATAACTTCTGCTTTTTTCTGCTAACGGTGACCTGTGGATTTGTCCTGCTTATTATGTAAATCAAATTTCCTTTGTGGAATCATTCAGCAATCCATTATAATAAGCCCTAATCTAATCTATATTTTACCTTTCTGTTGAATGTTGATGCTAGACTCCAAGAAGGATTCAGAGAAGACCACAGAGCCCAGGTCCCCCGCGTCCCACTGTAGGTCTGGGATGTCGTGGACAATCATGGAGGCCTTAGAAAAAAGTAGAATTAGTCAAGATGAAAAAAAGGTTTGCAGAGGAAAATTGTATACACAGGTCATTTCATTGTGATCCTTTGGTGAGGCAAAAGTAATATGCTTCTCTAACGTACTGTTTTTACAAGATAACGGCTTTCTTCATCAGTCAGAGGAATGATCCTGAAAATAAAAAAAAAACAGGCTCTTTAGGTCTGAAATCACATATTTACAAGCTTTTTCAAGAAACCATCAATTCAGTGCGTATTTCCAAATAACGCAATGAAAATTTCAAGGAGCTGTGTCAGAAAATACAAGTGCTTGCAAATGACCAAAAAGAACTAGTTAACACCCACCTTCCTTGCTTATTCACTGCTTGAATGCTGAATTCACATTTGGACCTGAGGAGAGGAAACACAGAATCAAACCGATTCAAACAATACATTTCATCTCATGCTTGGCTGACAGTCTCATACAGTGGACGACAGTGAAAAAATTCAAATCAATCTGTACCTGAGACAGCTGCGGTACTGACTTAAATTCATTGAGTCCAAAGTCACAAGAAAGGTGTTCTCTGCCACATCCTTAGCCTACAATAATGAACATTTCTTAATGAGTAACCATCCATGCTACAGTACATGCTGTGAGATGCTAAAATAGGCGCTATTTTTTTCTTACCTTGGTAGCGCTGGAAGTACAGGAGTAGCATTTGATTCCTGAAAGGACTGCTTGAACGGCAGCTGAATAAATCTGTGACAAAAGTCTGGGGGGAAAAAAACTCTTTCATTCAGACATTCTTTAACATTTAACAATGGCCATGGGGAAATATTAATTATGAGATCCAAAATTAAATCACTTACGAGACTTCTGTTTTCTTTTGCTCTGTGTTTTGATTCCCTGTGGGTGAAACACAGCGAGTATAAACAAATTATATACTAACAATACAAATAAGGGCTTCTCATATTACACTTAACCCCAGGCGAGGTAAGCCCTTTCTGGACTGTATTTAACTCCACGCAAAGCAACATTTCACACTAGCATTTCTGACAGAGAGTTAGTTAGTTCTGCTTTAACCCCTGGGTTAATAAACTGCGCTCTGCAGCAAGGCTACCCTGACAATAAAGTAAAATATATTTTAAAAAAACTCATAATTTTACAAATACGCAGTTGATCAATATTAAATAAGCATACAGTAAAACCTCACCAAGGTATGGAGTGTGGGTGGTCCCAAAGAAATAGGTTCGAGAGCAGGCTAGAGGTCCTTTGGGAGCCACACACTGCAGAATCTAATGGACAAAAAAGGGTTTCTTTAAAAAGATGCAATCATAGCATATTCCCACTTCACAAATGACATAGACAATAGTGGTGCAAAATGACCTAAATCTCACATTTACAGGAGACATAAGATCAGCAATCACTTGTTTCCCGTTCAAGATGATTTGTCAAAACAATGTTCTGCACATCACAGACCACTGGTTGTACCAAATTACTTCACCAGGTGGTGCTGCAGGCCAGTTTTAACCTGAATAATCTGATTCAGTTCACATAATGGAAAAATTACATCAATGCCATTTAATATGCTTACGTTTTCACAGTGGCTTCTACTCTTCTATCCACTTTGGCAGGTGCCCAGCCATTAATAGGAATTCTATCGTAATGTAAGTAGTTAACAGTCTTAGCTACGTCATTTTTTCACATCACACTGTTTTCTATTTCAGACTTCTCACCATGTGTCTGGCTGTAGAACCTTGAGGCCCTGTGTTGCGGACCTGATGACTCTCTGAGGGAAAGTTGAACGAATAATTCTCCAAATCCTTTAAGGAGGAATGCTTCCCAAACAACACAAAGGGCTGCTGACTTTTACTGAGATAAAAAAAACCATTAGATTAATTAGTTTGTTCTACAAACTACGAGACAACGGAAAAGTATTTAGATACTGTTGAATATGAAGAATACCTTTTATCTGTGATGTTGCTTGAGATCAGTCCATGAGAGTAGTAAGTACGGAATGCCTGTGGATTGAAAATATCACACTTTATAAGGACACTGAGTATGCTTAGCTGACTACTAAGACCAGACATTGAATAATACGATTTGGAAATGCTCTTTTCTTGTAAACCACATAAAGTTTACAACAAATGCACATGTAGTCAATTAAGGAGACACTGACTTGACCTCCTTCCATATTAATCTACACTTCATATAATCACTATATATATATGTAAAATCAATATATAATATACCGGTATATACAACATATATAATATATAATCAGTGAATGTATTTAATATCTCATTTTGTGAAAAAAAACAAAAAACTGTGTTTGCTTTTTATTATTCATATAAACAAAGATTTGTCTAACAATATAATTATAATAATAACTTACTATATCACAATATGATTCTGTTGAAAGGCAGTAAATTATTACCTCTCCCGCCTGTGCTTCAGATAGCTCCAAGATGGAGAGATGGCTCTCCAGGTCCATGCTGGAGAAAAAACCACTCCACTGCTTCTCAAAGTTAACCAAGTCCTAAAATACAACAAACACCACCAAGGTTAGAGCACACATTTTATTTATATATTCATTGGTCATGTTCACACCTTCACATACTAAATATGACTTCTGATCAGCCAAAACATATCGATGATATGAAATGATGATTTATGAGCGACTAAAACAGTAGTTAACATAATTTCCTTTGATGAATTAATGTTGATTGAAAAAAAACAACAACAAATTATTGACCATTCTCAATAACCACAATAGATTTTCTGGACATGGACTTTTTAGATGAAGGTCCAGATGTCACAGACAGGCCTTGTGGTTAAATGCAACAGAATCCTGTCAAAGTTAGAACAGCTGATGAAAAAAGAAGCTCAGTGTTACCTCTGCGAAGACATTATCCAGGGACACTGGGTCGAGTCTGTTGTAAACCTGCCACAGCTTCTCACTCATGTCCATTAGCTAGAAAAGCAGGAATGTATATAACTGAAGCTGAAACAGGGAGTTTCAACTTATCCACACTTCAGAGCTTAACAAACCTTTCAGTTGTTCTTTTTTTGGTTTTAAGGTACCTTGTATCTCATGGTAAAAAAGCTTCCTCCGCCGATGCCTTCCAGGGCAAATGCTTGAATTAGGGGCCACTTTTCCACCATAAACATATCAAACCTCTGGACGTGCCCTAAAAGTAACAGTAGAGAAAATATAATTACCTGTGCTGTTGGTGTAATTACACAGTAAGTACATGCTGTCAAGTAGGTGAAACTACATTGTATTCCAGCTTACTGAGACGGAATATCATGTTAGTGTGTGAGCACTTTTCACTATCTCTTTCACACATGTGTATTGAATGAATGCGGAGATTAAAATGTTATGATATGTACCCTGGGAGCTGTAAGGTACTCCGATACGATAGCAGTCCTGCACCATTGTGACAAAACTGGAGATTTTGAATTCCTCTGCTGCTTCCTCATCTTCATACTGTGTGTGGACGTAGAACAATTACAGGGGTAGACAACAGAAAAGGATTTCATCTCAGGAACAACAATCACAATTACAAACACTGCTACAAATGGTCATATTTAGAATTTTCAGCGATGAAACAGGTCTGGCAATCATTACTTTGATATGTGAGTTTTCAAGGCCCTGTGAGACAACTGACTGGGTGTGCACAAATTGCAGGTTCACTGGCACAGACAAATGCCTTTCTGTCTCATGTAAAGCACTCTGAATTGCCTTGTTTTTGACAGGTGCTATACAAATAAACTTGCCTTAATAGTAACCTGCAAGGGTTAAAATTCCAGCCAGGTGGATACTCAACATGCCTACATGCTCTTGATAGGGTTCCTACTCCTATACAGGCATACAGGAACTGTAATTAACAGGATATGATAACAGGAATGACAGGGCTGTAGGGGAAGAAGAGGGCTTTTTAACCTCTGCCTCAGTCATGCAGTAGAGATGCAGGTTCCTCCAGTGGGACACGTAGGGCAGCAGGTAACTGTAGTTCATTGGGTTGCAGTACAGATGAACACACTCCGCCTTGATCAGCAGGATTACATCTGAAAAGCAGACAAGTAATGTGTCAGAGTGGATCAAAACTAAAGAAGGCACAAAAATATAATTAAAAATATAGTGAAGACTTGGAAAAAACTCACCATCCAGCATTTCTTCAGGAAATTCCTCAAGGACATGTTCCAGATTCAGCTGATTTCTGCCATACAGTCCATAGAACAGGTATTTCGCCAGCTCAGTGCACCCCTCATTATATCTGCTGTCAATTCCTAAAATACACAAAAAAACGACATTAATATTTGTTGGCTGTTTCATGAAAAGTCATTTCCTCTAGCCTTAGCAGCTGGAAGTGCAAGTAGCCAAACCAGATAAAGAAACAATGGTTAAAGATAACAAACTTTGCAACTTAACATACCAAGAGAGCACAGGATGCCATCAGGAGTGGCAGTGCCACCCTCAAAGAGCAGAGACTGAACCTGACGCAGGCGACAGCAACTGAAAAACAATAAACAACATATATTCAGTCATGGCTTTGTTATTTATATACATTAACTTAAGGTTCATTCTTAACCTTAGAAACGGCAGTTTGATAAAACTAAATCTCAACAGAAGGTCCAACATACTTGTTGTTTCCCAAAAGTTCAACCACTTCTCACAACAAACCATCTTCAGGACAGCTGAGCAATTCCATCCAAAATTGCCAGTAAAGTTGGACACTGTATTTAGATTTTTTTTTTAATGTCAAACTTCAGGCCAAGGTTGCCAGTGAAATACTCAATTAGTTATGAGATAATGAGACTTTATGTTAATTATGAACTATGCCAGTCATAATTAGGGTTAACTACGTTTATTATTTTTGTTTGTGTGTCCGACACAATTCGTCAACTTTAGCTTTTGACAACAAAAACATATTTGACAGAGGTGCGGGGAATCTGTGGGAGTGTGTATTGTGGCACAGCTAGCTAAATCACTCTGAAGCTTAACCAGCTAATTAATACTGGCAGTGTAACATATACCTGGCTAGACACCTAGCTAGCGTTAGCATTACGTTACCGTTACCGTTAATTAACGACAAGTGGTGTCAGAACGTCGACAAATAACGGACAGCGGCTCGCGCTAACGTTAGCCATGTTAGCTTGCCAGCTTCACTGAAGCGTTTTCTGTGAACACAATTGGATATTAACGTTACCTGACAGCTGGGTTGATTCCCGATAACTTTCCGTTCACTCTCCTTATACCGGCCATTGTAGTTGTTGTCACGGTTCACACAATAGTTTTAAACCGAACAACGTTTTGTATCTTCAGGCCGAATAACTACATCTTCTCCATCACCCTGGAGAATGTCTACAGAAGATAGCATAGCAACGGAGCGAACCATGTCATATTTAGGGGTGTCCGGAATATAATTATGATATTTTGCGGAAATAGTGACAATATATACCGCTAATTATTATAATTTCCAAAACACTTACTCTATATAGCACCATATTTCGTATTGGTCGAATTTTGCAATTTAATAAAAAAGGAATGTATCCGAATTTGTCAGGTAGTTTCCCCCATTTTACGCTGTAGTACTGCCTTGTTTTGGGCCGTTTTGACAGCGGCAGGCAGCAGTGCGCAGCAGCACAGGGGGATGGTGCAATCCCTCAGTAATCTCAGTTGTTGTGTATGTAGGGGAACTCCTTCTGAAGCTGTCTGTGCCAGCATTAGACTACAATACATGCATCAATGATAGATCCATGTTGTTGTTGTTGTTTTTACAACATACTGTCCTTCCATGACTTCATCATAAGGAGCTAATTCAACCAGAAAAATATGTTTTAATTTTCTTTGAATCAGAATCAGTTTTTTTGCCAGGTAGGTTTTCACATACAAGGAGTTTGACTTGGTATATTAGTGCATAACAATAAACATATAAAATATAAGAAAAGATGAAAGCAAGTACTGCAAGTTAGAAGTATAAATTAAATATAAAATACACAATAAAATATCAAAACATATTATAAAATAAAGATAGAGACAGTATGTACAATATGATTGTTATATAAATGAAATGAGAGGACTGTACAGGTTTGTGTACAGGTTTGTGTACAGTTTTGCGCAGGAATGTGCAAAAGACATTTTGAGAAGTTTTAAAATGATTTTCCTTTTTGGTGATCAGTGTAAACGTTGTGTGTAATGTCATGGCACTAATAAACTTCTCCTGTTTTGGTTGAATGTCTGCAGTGAGGCTGATTCAGCAACATTGCAAACAAGAAAACAATCACAGGATGCCTCTCAGACTGGATTTATTGTGCAGAGGGCAGCAGCTTGACAGAGGAGGTTAGGAAAAGGAAACTGAACCAGGCCCACTGATTAGGAGTCTGCAAATTCCCATAACGGTTTAGTTTAAAATGGTCACCTCAAATATGACTTTTGAAATGCTGGCATATTTAAAATGTACTCACACTGTGGGGACAGAAATCTGTTCACACAATCACATTATGGCAAGACAGTGGGGACTTAGGCCTACTTACTGTACTGTAAAGGTAAACCATTAAAGTGAATGTGGTTTTTAGGTTAAGGTCAGAGGCTTGGGCCTGTTAGGCATGTGGTGGTTATGGTTTATTAGGGTAAGTCTCCAGGGAAGGAAGCAAATTAATTTCCTCCTAATTGACTAAAACAACTTTATGTATGTGTGTGTGACAAAGGTTTTGCATGGATACTTACAACAGAGTCTTGGTTTAAAGTGCACAAAGGTATTAGTAAGAAGTACTGCTTCTTATTTGTGAGTAAAGTAATGCTTGTGAGAGAAGGAAGGAGTTCTTCCGTAGAACTCAAGCGTGACGCGAATGGGAAAGATGCACTGGACTGGTAGCTCGTTCATTCCAGGTTGCGCTGTGGAATGCACTTCCTTGACAACAAAACTGCAGGTTACACATGAATTGTTGTAATCAGGAAGCATCTTATTTTTTTGCCCTCATAATGCTTGTTTCAGAGCCAGAGAATCCAGTTTCAGGTGTCATCTTGAGCTGACAAGGATCTTTAAAGCAGACCAGCGAGAGCACCTGCAAAAGACATGTCGCACAGTAAGTAGTTCTTTTCTAACATTTGTGTTTTCCTTCATATTCAATGCTATGAATTACTCAGTAATTTCATTTGTAATACAAGAGCAACGCTAGCCATTGCGAGGCCTGGAAAGCAGCAGATGCAATTGGGTTGCAGTCACTTTATTGCAAAAATTGTAACAGTTACTGTTAAAAAAAACACAGTAATCATATTATTGCTTGGTTTGTGCACTCAAAATGATTACAAGTAAGTGACAAGTCATTACTGTGTTGTTTGGCAGACGGTGTAACTAACACGAGGCAGATGATGGTGGTCATATCCACAGTGGAGGAATGGTTCTCTTTGAAGTCTCTGCCGCAGGATAGCTCTGGGAATAAACATCTCCAATTAACCTTTAGTACTCTGGGATCAAATCAAGTCTGTGACTTGAGAGTGGATGGTCGCTTGATCAGCTTGCACTATGCAGATTTAAAACAAGACATGACAGAGGAGGGCATCAGCCAGGCAATAGATGACTGCTTTAAGTCTTGCACAGATGGAATCAGTTCATTTCTGCTGCTGATCCAAGGTGGACATTACACAAAGAGGCAGAGAAGAATGATAGAGATACTGCAGGCACACTTTGGAGCTGAAGCTTTAAAATACTTGGTAGTTCTCTCTCTGGAAGATGGACAGGTTGCTGACACATTGGACGACGGCCTCCTGGAGTTGATAAACATGTGCGATGGAAGATACTGCCGAATCACATCATCTGCAGCAGGTGACGAACTCTGCGCTCTGCTCGAGATGGTCGACTACATGCTGACTGAAAACAGTGCGACTGGCTACACAGAAACCATGCTGACCGAAGCTAAGAAGAGGAGCACGGAAGACTCAGCCATGAAGATGCTGAAACAGAAGGTGCAAGAGTCCGAGGAGAAGGAGCAGGCCTTCAGGCAACTGGTTCAACAGCAGGAGGAGAGAAGAGCCAAAGAAATAGAGGCGCTGAAGGCGAAACATGCAGAGGAAAGGAAGAAGGAGGCGGCTGAAAAAAAGCAATATGAGACAAAAAGAGAGAGCCTGGAGGAGGCTGTGATAAGCCACAGAGCCATGTTGCAGCTCCATGCGAGTGCCACTGATGGTAAGACTTATTTTTCAGTTGCTTCTAGAGTTTTAAATCAGAATTAGTTAAGTGAAAGAAAAACACAGATCCATCTCTTTCCTGTACTCCAAATATTTACATCTGCACAAATATATAATGCAGTGAAGTGGTTACTGGAACATGTGATTTTCTAGATCAACTTTTTTTTATTTGACATTTTTTATTTAGAACATTCAGAAAATTTCTCACAGCATGAAAGTTAATTTTTGCTAAACTGCATTTTTTAGACATTCTGATGCAGCAACTTCTCCCACTAGGGGGTGATAGAGTTACACATTCATATGGGCATTCATCACTCATCATCTACAGTATACCGTATCTAATGTTCAGTTTTACACATGTAATATGGTCAAAAATATTTATTCTTTAACCCCAACACAGCAAATGATGCATGAAAATGCTTTAGAGATAGTTTATTATTTTCTAGCTTTTGTTGAAATATTTCTTATTCTAATCTTTCTGAAAATACTTTCTAACAGCCAGTTTCCTTTTCCTTTTTGGCTTTAAGATGATGACACAAAGAAGATGTCAGTCATCCTGTTGGGTCTCTCTGGCAGCGGGAAGTCTTCTGCTCTAAATCTAATTCTAGAAAGAGCAGGTAATCAGTACTCTATTAATGGGTCTAGCTGTGAGCCGCCTCAGACCACCTTGTCTTGTGAGAGAAAGGAGGTGTTTGCAGCAGGGAGGCAACTCATCCTGGTGGACACCCCCGAGCTGTGGGACGAGGATGGGGCGGAAAATCTGGAGCAGGTCAAGGACTGTTTGGCTTTGTCCTTACCTGGACCCCACGTCTACCTGCTGGTTCTCCAAGTGGGCCGCTTCACCCAGGGCGAGTGCGAGATGCTCGGGCACCTGCAGAAGATCTTTGGACGAGACTTTGCAGAGCACGCCATCGTCCTCTTCATTCACTGTGATGGCAACCAGCACAGGCCTCAGAGGATCAACGACTATGTGGCCGGAGCCCATGCAACCCTCCAGGGTCTCATCCAGAAGTGCGGGAGCCGTTTTTATGAGCTGAATGTTGCAAAGTCCCAGAATGCTCTGAGCTATCCTCAGGTGAAAGACCTGCTCTCAGGAATCAATAAACTAGTTGCTTCACATGGAGGCCGCTCCTACTCAGTAAAAAGATTTTCTGTGCAGGAGCTGCAGGAGAAGAAGAAAATGATTGAGGAGAGAAAGGAGGGGGCTTTGGAAGTGAATTACTTATTAAGAGATGCTTGATTTCTATACTCACTGGTTGGGGGGTGAACACAATAAATGCAACCTGTACAATGTGATAAAATTGTTTATAGTTTATTCAACTATATGGAATCAGTCCTGCATGAATTTTGCACTGGAATGAATTACATTGCAAATATATTGCTTTTATAGATGCTGTCGTCATGGTTTTCTTGCAGAAAATTGCCACTGGGGGCGCTCTATATGAGTGAATTTCATAGAATCTCAAACCACTGCAATTTGAGGGAATTATCTTTCTATATATTTCTAATGATGCCTCAGTTTAAAAAGCTTTTAAAAACTCACCTGTACAGACTGGCTTTTGTATAACATTTTTATAATGTCTATTCAAATTCTTTAATGTTGTTCTTTTATATTTTGTTTTATCTCTCTGTTTTTATCACATTTTCTGTGTTTGATGTTCTTTTACATTCTTATTTTTATTTTTACTTCTCTATGATTCGCTATCTTTGCACCTATATTGTACGGTATTGTATTTTGTGAAGCACCTTGTAACTCTGGTTTTGAAAGGCGCTATAGAAATAAAGCTTATTATTATTATTATTATTATTATGTAAATAGTATAGTAATACTAGACAGAAATTCGTCAAATACAAATGACATATACATATACATATTTTAAGAAAATTGAGATTTAAGCCCAAACGACACAGCCAATCAAGCAAATCAGAAATGATTATACAATTTTGCACTGTGAATTAAAGTAATGGTGGTGGTGGTGGTGGTGTGGGGATTTTCCAAACTAAACAGAAGAGCAGAACGCATCGGGAATTATTCATGTCTGTGTTTATCTGCATAGAGCAGAGAGGGGAGGAAAAGAAGAAGTACAGCTGCAGAATGTAGCACTTCTCCATTGGTACGAGGACTTATCTGACAAATTCATGAGTTTGCTTGTTGATATCTTGATTGCCTAACAGTTGCATCCTTAAACACCATCCTTCACACGTACTCAGATGCCAACAAACTGATAAAGCTGCATAAAAACAAGATTGGTGCAAAATGTTGTTTAGATTTCATTATAGCAATTATTGTGTAAGTCTTAAACTATTTTTGTTCAATCTATGAATTGGTGTGCTTGTCATTTAACATGTTAATGATGTTTTTTGTTATTTGCAGTTAGTCTACTCCATAACTGTTCAACTTTGTACTCATAACAGTTTTATAGGGTTTAAGGGACCTTTTGTGTTGATGTTTTATCTCTATCTCTTTGTTATTGTACTGCAGCTGATGCTTATTGTACAAGATACTGAACAACTCAAAGCAGACACGACACCTGAATGTGATCAAGTGTATTTTATTGATTCTTTTATAAAGTGAAAATTATGTGAAATATATTATTCTGGCTAATATGTTCGCCATCCCGGAGATCTGTCTCTAGAGGCATGCATTAGTGGCAAATGAGAAAGGAACACTTCTGTCTAACACACAAACACATAAGCTTCATATCCAGGTAGAATAATCAGTGACTCAGTAGAAGCAGGACTGTGGTGGAAACGTGAATTCTGCTGAAAAATGTAATGTGCAGTTAGTAACTGTAATGCCTGCTCTTTTTATTTTATTTACTGCTCAGGTCCTGTGTCGCAGCGGGCTGCAGGGCCATGGTGTTGTCAATCCACTCAGTGTAGTGGGAGATGATAGTGTAAATTCCAGGCTTTTTTATTTGGCCACACTTCTTTCCTCCATTGGAAGTGATGCCCACTGCAATGCCATTGTAGAGCAGGGGACCTCCAGAGTCACCCTGAAAAACAAGACAGAAAAGTTGTTAAACAGGATATTACAGTATATAAACCTACATCTGATCAAGTACAGTGGTGACTCCAGTTGGCAGCAAGCACTGAATGAAAGTGAAAGATAACTGGGGTAACTGAAAAAAATGTACACACCTAGATATCATTTTTAGTTTTAGTTTACTGTGTTAGCGTATGTGACATCAAAATTTTGGGAAATAGCAAGACTTTACAGGGTCTAGGGTAACATAACCAAGGTTGTCTAAATTCTGATGTTGTGCTACTTTTAATACAAACAAAGATATATTACTTGGCTCATGGTCATGCTAACTTGATGTTGTCTATCCCATTTATTGGCAACAGAACAATTTCACCATTTATATTTAGTAGAAGAGAAGGATCTAAGACTTACATCACAACTGTCTTCTTTCTTATGTGGTTTATTGCAGGGGTCTGGGCACACTTTATGTGCACATATCATGTTACTGGTGAACTTTGAGCCAAAGTAGTCACCGCGTCGGCACCGATTCGAGCTGAACACTTCAACGACCACCTCGTTGAGCTTGTCTGGCCTGGACCCCAGGTCGTTGAGGGATCCCCAGCCGGCTGTCTCGACCTCTGCACCTGTGCCGGGGTTAGTGCCACCTGCTCGCAGGTATTCCACTGCTTTAACAGCTTCAGAGGTGTTAAATGGACGATCCAACTGAAAAACATCACACAGAAAATCGTTCCAAAATTTCAGTTTCCTTTTTGATCTCAAAGCTTAGAATTCTGTTGTTGGCTTGTTCATAACAGCATCAGGTGCTTCCTATAGGCGACATAAGCAGACATCCAGAGGGGGGCGCCAAAATTGCGCCCAGAATTTCATTATTATTTTTTTTTATTTTGGCATTAAAAAAAACATGCTAGAGCTGATATTATATATATACTGGGGGGTTGGCAGGGGAAGCTTGCCTAGGGCACCGGATGTGCTAGTCCGGCCCTGAACAGCATAACAATTTCCGTTTCAGAATACTGTACCTCTGACAACTGACACAAAATAAACACTTACCTTAATTAAAGCAATGTCATTATCATAATTTGACGGGTTGAAGTCTGGGTGATTGTAAAGCTCCAAAATATCAAATGTCTGCTTTGTTTCTTCAGGTTCACTCAGAGAATGGAGACCCAGCACCACTTTCCTTCCATTTGGCCTGTGAAAAGGGCACAATAATATTGTAGTATTGGATAATCTTCAAAACATACTATTATATGACAACACACGTTTCCCTTTTCTATTAAATAAACATTATAATCACTAAAAGGGGACATACATTGAAAAACAATGATAAAACTGTTTTCCCACACGTCAAACTACATCCATCACAGCTAGAAGAAGGTTGCCTCACCCTGTCGGCAGACAGTGTACCGCAGTCATCACCCACTGATCTGCAATCACAAACCCTCCACACTCATGTTTCATAGTCTCTCCTTCTGGCACCTGGATGGAGGCCATGTAGGGCCGAGAGTGTGGCGCTGCCTCTCTGCCACCAATTATGCCCTCACCTGAAATGATCAAAACACACAAGCAGAAAGAACATTTTCTAAATAAACTATTTTAACGTTTCTGTTGTATACAGTAACATACACAGAGTATTGCACAGGAAGGTATAAAGTCGCATTGCCCTAGCTGCCCTGGTTGGCAAAGTATTTTCATAATAATGGGGTGTTTTAGCAGTTCATGTAAAAGAAACTTTGTTATCCAAACAAAAAATAGAATAATGAGCAAATAATAAAGTAGAAGGTAACAGTTTTAGAATAGTACCAGTTAGAAAAATGCATTAGTAACACAATAATACAGTACAATAAAACTACAATAAAACACAAAAAATAATACAATAAAACATGAATTATTAAGAAGCCTAATCTGACTTGATGAATCATTAAAGAAACAATGTCAGCATAAACTCACTGTATGAAATGAGGGCAACAACAAAAACAGCAGCAGCCACAAGAACATCTTTCTTTGACTCCATGATGTCGGTTTAACTAAAGCAAAACCCCCAACGGTGGCGTTTTAAAGGCTTCTACTTGGAGGGAAGGAAACATAAATCAAGTAGATATGGTGCAAGACCCAAGTGGGAGTCTGACAATCCTCCCGTTCCCTTTTTCCTGGAATGAAAAACAGGAAAGCAAACATGTTCACTGACATCTTTTACTTTGGTGGATACTTCCTTCACTTAAAATTCTCTAACATCCATATATTTTATCTGTATATTTCTGAATCTTTAACTCCAGACAAGCAAAGTAGCATACATGCCATGCTCAGATAGTGTATCCTTCTCAGTTTTGCCTCACTTCTGGGTGAAGATACACACACTTCTTTACTACAGACATACACGCTTGCTTGCTTCCAAAGTGTGTACACTTATCGACAGCAGCAGAAATGGTGCAGAAAGTTTCAGTTTTTGTGTGGCTTAATGACTTAATTTCAAGTTACATAATGCTAAGATTTGGATGAACCCCCAGACCTTGTGCACTTAAACACAACACTTACAGCAAAAGGACATTATCCTCTTTTCTTCCCGTAAATCCAGCAGGAAAAACCTGAAACACAGCCAATCAAGGCTTGTCCATTGCACTGCATGTCGTGTATAAGCATTATACTACAGTACATGCACAAACTTAAAAACACTCCTGGAAGTCATGAACGTAACAAACTTTCCTGTAAATAATTTATCGAGACAGATTATTCAGCATTCCTTTGACACCAGTTTACAAAAAGTGAAAATACTGTGTATCGAAATTTTTAGCATGTCGGGTGAGACCTCAAAATATAGGCTGCTGCAGATGGACATTGTTGCAGAATGCATTGCAAGAATGCAATTTAAATACAATGTGATTTAAATCTCCAACAAAGAATACATGTTGCATTAAATGCCCATTTAAATCATCAATAAAACAGATTAAACATCTTAGTAGGTCAGTTTGACTGTTCACCAACCAAAACAAATGTTGGAAGTTTGGACACTAACATGGCTTTAAATGAAAAAACTCAATTTTGCCAACAACCTGATTGAGTTGGGTTCAAAATGACAGTCTGTGCAGTCCAGTCTAGTCAGTCTATAGTTTTTTTCACTCACTAAAAAGGTAATATACTTATTCATCCATTATTTGCAAACCTATTCGGCCAGTGCAGAGGCAGCAGCACCTGAGCAGAGATATGCTGTAGGTGATGTAAGGGAATTCCTCACTATCTTCAGCACCTTCTGACAAACAGAAAAAAGCCCAGACATGAACAGAGCCAGACAGCAGACATTACCCCCTCTAGGGTTCATTAGAGAGGTGACAAAAGATTGACAACTTATTACACTGGGACCCCGGAACATCCAGAGAGGGAACCTCATCTTCCTTTCTGAAGCCACCGAGGAACACGAAGATACAGATGAAATATACTTTCAAACATGACGCTGACATGTAAAAACCAATTTTGCATCAGTATCTAATTATTCTCTGCGTCAGCGATGATGCAGCTCCTAAAGCTCTCAACTCAGCTGACATGTCTCTTTCTCAACACACAGTTCAGGTCAGGACGTCATTTGTCAAAGGGTTTTATATGCAGCGTCTAAGCGCTCACATCAGTAAAGACTATAATTGCAGTGTTGTGAACAATTCCCACTATGTCTTGAATTAAATATTACACCCTCACTTCCACCTGTCTTTACCTTTTGTCTTTTAACTTGGCATCAGTCTGATGTTACTTGTCCAGACAAACTGTGCTCCTTGCACAGAACTCAACCCATGGATTTGTTTCTGCTTCCAGAGCAGCTCTGAGAAATGTTTGTTTAACTGAAACTCCTGTTGGCTGGTGTTTGGACAGATTAATCCTGTTGTGAACTTGTAAAGAAATATAGCCATCGGTCTGGGAAAATTTCTGTTTGGCTGATTATATTTGGGGTGGAGGCACAGGGGAAGAGAGGCCTTCCAGGAGATTTAGAAATCAAATATTTCATCCAGGGAAATATACCAATGTTGTTTTGTTTCAGCAGAGGTCTGTTGCACCTGGTGATTAGTTTATACTGGATGTCAACCTTGATTTACTTTTTCCCCAGTGCCACCACATTGTGCAGCTTGTACCTGTGGTTTCAGTGGACTGTGTATAGATACATATGAATAAGCATTTGTGTTGCTTTGCTCTGTTGTAGCTTTACAGACACATCATTAACTGAGCGTGCGTAGCAAAGAATAAATATAAACACTCACACCATACACAATGTTTTTAGACTCTGAGTTTCTGGTGGGTTTAGAGACCATCCTATTATCAAAAGTTCAAATGCTCTGAAGCACTATAATGTGTGCAGGAAGTTTAGCTGCTTTACCCTCAAACTGTACGATTGGATAAGAGCACCATCTACAATGAATGACTTTCTGAGTTTTCAGATTTTGTCACAGTCTGCTATGAATGAGCAACAAACTGCCCTTCTCTGTACTGTTACTTTATGCACAGATGCTACTGTAAATTGTCAGTAATCTGAAAAACCATGTAAAGGAATTGGAGAAACTAGAACCTGTAATAATATCTGAAGCAAGACATTCTGTTTACGCTTATTTTACGGATTCCTATCATTTCTTTCCTAAAAAACAATATAATTCTATCGGCAAAACAGAGATGATGTTCCGTTATTGCAGTTATTTTAGTTAGAATTTAGTTTATTGACTTTATAGACAGTTGTTGATTTCCAAGGGAATTTCCTTGAAAGAACTTTTTTTTCTCTCTCTGCTGTACTCAGGCCTCTCTTGCAAAAAAAGTTACAAAAAAAAAAAAGATCTTGATCTCAGCTGATCTTGATTACCTGCTTAAATGAAGGCCATTTATATTAGAAACTTTAATATTCAACATGTTGAATTGTTTGTTCAAATTTGACATTTTTGTGTGTTTTGCTGTGTATTGACTAAAATACCCACTATATTACACGATAATTGGAATTAAATACTTGGAAGTGTTTTCTATAAAAGTAGTAACACATTACATAATTCTTTCCAGGAAACTTCCCTGGAAAAAAATTGTGAACCTGTAAAATAAAGCATTGCAGATATCATTATTTTATTGTACCTAGGCCAGATCACAGCCAATATACGTGTATTGTGTAACTGAGTGAGTTGTAAGTTTTTTGTATATTAGCTTACAGTATCATGTTAAATTTTGCCAACGAAACCATGGAGTCTCTTCTGAAATCTATGATGGTTTGCCACTAACACACAGGGACTGAAGACAGCACAGGTCTGACACTTTCGAATTCTAGACCTGCACTGCCCTCTGCAGGTACAAACAAGTACCAAACAAGAAAATGTGACTATTTCAGAAAAACAATCTCAGCTCATCAATGTTAATGAAAAAGTTTTCTCGCTGCCTTAAGGTGTAACATTTGATTTAAGTGGTGAATCTTATAAAATTTTAAAGCTGTTAAAGTAAACTGAGTGAATGTTAAACAGTAGAATACATGAACAAATGTCTTGTCATGTCAAAAAGTGTTGTGGTCTATTGATTGAACTGGGTGCCAATTTGATATCATTATGACTATATTCTCAGAGACAGACCTATTATGAAAATTCAAGTTACAGAAATGCTTACAAAGAGCTTCTTTTCCTAATGTCCCAGGGGTTTGACTTTACCATGATCATGTGGTTGAATTACTGTAAAGTGGGGAAATAATACGTGTTATCTCTTTATAACATTTTCCTACTCCTCGCCAATTAAGTCATGACTCATATACTCACAATTACAAGTTAGGGACAATATAATAGTTAGAAATTATAGGCTAAAACTGACAAAGACATCTGCATCCACCTAGATGATGATGAGTTAATTTAGCTACAAAAACATCAGCTGTAAAATGGAACATCCAGCATCTGTGAGTAATTCACAAAACTAAATTTAAAGTAAATTCTTCATCACTTGACATGCATATTATGTTTTATGGATTATATATATATATATATATATATATATATATAT
>NTHP01000015.1:1440034-1460762 GCA_003416845.1 Oplegnathus fasciatus
TACACACACACACACACACACACACATATATATATATATATATATATACATATATTTGTATATAATGTAGAACTTAAATTAAAATTTTAATTATCATTAATTAAATTACTCAGACTTTTGATTGCCACCTGAGCATTGTTGTCGTTGCCTCGGAGACGAGTTACAACTACAACTGTAGCCTCGAGCAACCAAGCCCACCCAGCCAGGTATGAGTGTGTGTGTGTGTATGTTTGTCTGTTACATGTGTTCGCGTGTGTATGTGTGTAGACATCCATATCTGCTCATCCATGTGTGTGGTCTGGCACTGAACCAGTTATCAGAGGTGAGTTAACAGAGTCATTTTCCACGTTATGTTTTCTAAATGTTTCATTACTCTCTCTCTCTCTCTCTCTCTCTCTCTCTTTCTCTATGCCGCTCCTCCCTCGCTCACTCATTCCAGCCTCTGACTTTCATTCTCAGACACTGAGTCAGCGAGCCTGTCAGTCTGTTTGGCAGGCTTTCTGTCCATCAATCAATCATTCAGTTTGTCAGTCATTTCATTATTCAGTCAATTTGTCTGTTTATGTCTTCGATCTCTCCTTGGTCTCGGCCTGTTAGAGAGTTTTGTTTTTTGTTTTGTTTTTTAGACTACTAACTTAGTGTATTTTAAAGCAATAGACAACAACTCACCATCTGAATGCACAAAAAAGCTTGGTGCACAATGAAAATTCAAAACAGGATTTGAACCTGCTACTGTTTCTTCTGCACTGACAGATATTTTAATACAGGGCCTAAAACTAGACAAACACTAAATCTAAGTGATTACTTTTTTATCATGTTATTAAAGGATTTAAATCAGCAGTATTGTTATCCTTACGGCAAGAAAATAGGCCTGTATTTACAATACTCTGTCAGCTGAGAAACATACATCATATACAAGTCAAAGGCTGTGATAATATATGTGGAAGTACCTATCATTTAATTGTTCAAAAATACACAGATTGGATCATGATAACTATTACTCAACTAAACATGACTCACTTGTGCAGCTTTATGTGTCATCGTGATTCACAGAAGTCACTGAGTTACTGGTGCATCAGTCACACATAAACACGAGCTTAAGTGATGTGTGGAGGGGAAAAAAATAAATAAAAAATTGACAGATACCAACACACACAAAAAACTGCATTTGCAAAAGTTGCAGCAAATAAACCTTCATCAACACTAAGAGAATCTCAACGGGACTTTGGATGAAAGACACCACAAACTACATGTACATGTGCCAACGTAATAGTACGGGGATATTTTAGGCTTCAATCATATTACAGTTACATTTTTTGTTGTGAGTGATAATCTTAAGGATCAACAATTGCATTAGGGAGCTTCCCATCCCACCTTACTGAGACTTGATAGATTCATATTGGCATAAAGGAAATTCTGAGCTTGTGTGGCCATGTTAAGTTTATTTATACAGCCCAACTTTTGTGTCTCTTCCAGCACCATTTTGCAGGTGAACCAGAACTCTCAGGTGCTGCTGTTGGTCCAAAACTCCACTCCTGAACGTCAGTATTTTGTTCACGCGTTCAGAAGAGACTCAATATATTCAATATTCAAGCAAAAGAACACAATCAGGACATCTCTGGTTTTAACTGAGCTCTGTGACTTTCCAACAAGAAATGTTAAGACTCACTTTAAACAATGGCTCTGGCCCATGCGCCACTGGGCCCCCTGGACCTGTGCCTGGTAGGCCTGTTCAGTAATCCATCCGTGAATCTGTACAACATACATCCTCCTCCATCCTTAGACCTTTGATTCAGATAAAGTAAAAACCACAAAACAAACCTTTATCAGTAAAAGATGGACTCCTTAAAAGGTGAAGAGAAATGACAAATGTCAGGAGTGAAATCCAAAGCTCCCTAATCCCTTGATGTTTTGTGGTATAAAACTTAATAAAACAACAAATAGTACAAAAAAATGTATAGGATTTACTATTGTATGTGTTGGTGTTCAAGTTTTAGTATCAGTAAATGATTCCAGTTTGGAGCTGCCAATACAGTTGCCTAGTGCTGCTTTGAAATACTGTAATGCCAAACAATAGAAATCATCATTAGCTGTTCAAAGTTCAAAGTCTGAATCTTGTTAAAAATGACTCTCCACCTCTGTCTGTCTCTCTGTCTCTCTCTCTGTGTCTCTCCAGTCGAGTGGTGGTCTTCTGCTCTGTGCTGGCATTGTTCCAGAGGAGGGGGGATTACTGTTAAACGGGTATAATCTCTGCTGTTTCCTCCATCAGTCCAGGCCCATCTGATGGGAGCTGGTGTTTAGAAGGGGCTCCACAGGACGAGATACTCTTTAACTGTAATCTCTCTAATCTCTCTTCTTACTTCAGGCCGGGGTCCCACAGACCTGCCATCCTCACACTCTGCAGCTCACACTCTTATTTCTCCCAAAAAAACACCATGACAGCCTCTTTTTTAAGGTGTGTAATACTTTTTTCACAATGTGAAACCACAATCACAGAAACACCGTAACATATATACTGTATACTGTGAATGGGCTTTTTTAAAAAAACTTTTTGGATGTCGTGTTTTTTTCTCCAAACAAAACATAAAAGACTATACATCTGTTTTTACCAATACACGTGAAAAATAAAACTACATTTTAAAAAGAAGAAGAAAGGAACCAGACACTTTCCATATGTGAACGTTCTTTCTGTCACATATGGCAGTTGAAAAATGTTCAAATGCTGCAATGGTAGCCAGAATACAAAATAAAAATGTTCACGTGAGAAAATGAGCGTTTAGCCAGAAACATGCTCAAATGCAGCAGCTTGTATAAGGATTTTGCACATTTACATCTTAAGCATGTTTGTGTGCAAATGTGATTGAATGTGTTTGTTACCATTCTCAAATCAAAGGGTGAATCCTGTAAACTGACATTAATTGTGAATTTGTGTGAATGTGTGTTTTTGTGCATTTGCATAATCATATGCCTACAGCATGTCAGCTATTCCAGCCAGATTTTCGAGGAGCTGTGTGACTGTACAAGTCTGAATATGCCTTTGTGTGAAATTCATCAGCTTGTTCTCTCAGGAATAGTAAAGAGTCTAAAGCATCCAGGTACTATTAGTTATTCCATTTTTTCCCAGTAAATGTGTGTGAAAGCCTGTACTCTATGTGAGTGCGTCAAAGCCTCGTTGTTTCCCAGGAGAACGCAGAATCCTGTAAATCTGACAGTTCTCTTCCTGGTGGTGGTCCCAGGAGGATCGCCGGGAGATTCCACCTTTCCCACATCGCTCCTTGATCCACCTGACTCCTCCTCGCCTCGCCCATAAGCCTGCCTTTTGTCCCCATCTGCGCACAGCGCTCAGTTTGTTTGTACATCCAGAGAGCAGGGTGAGAACGTGCGACAGTCCCACAAACCAGAAAACTGGCTGCTCCCATTCCCACAATGAATGAGTTCAGAACACGTTCATGAAGAAAATAAGACAAGATGTGTCTGTAATTACCTTGTGGGAATAAAAATGAATCCCTCAATAAACAACAGAACTTAAAAAAATCTCTGGAAAGAAGTTCCAGCAACACATCTCGACGTCCAAAACTGGAGACTCAGCAACAGAAAAGGGATGAGAAAGAAAACTTGTGAGAAGGCATGAATATTTCAGTTCACACTTTCTTTTCTACTGCATTGAATGTCTCCCTATAATGGTGCATTTCCAGGTCTAAAACGTCCACAGATCCAAATAAAACAATGTTACAAAGATATGTTTTTACAAGTCAAACCAAAAAAGAAACATTATTATACTCTTATTTATAATATTGTTTTGGGTCTAATTTTCCTTTGTTAAAGTATATCCGTGGCACTAACAGATATACTAGACATGTAGGTAAGAAGTTTGCCGTGTTTACATTTTATATTTATTGTGATTAGCTTAATTAATTATATTTTCTATATTACTCAAGTGTCCGGCCTGAAACGCCATTGATTTCCATTCTGACGTCTGAAGTACAGAAAATGAACAGACAGCAAGCAAGATACACTTAGATACACATAAAATGGGTTCACATCCAAGTATTTTGGCAAATTCAGATGTTTCCAAATGGAACAGCGAGAAAGAGAAATTATTTTATAAAAAAATGTGGAAAGAAACTTGTAATGCACCCTAAAACTTTGTGTCACGTTGGAAATTCTGGAATAAATAACTAATAATTACATAAATTGACTGGTCTGATGAACAAAATACACTGATCTAGTTTGGGAGTCAATCCTTAGACTAATAGATGCTTGATTGCCTTTAATCTTTTCAAAAATTAAATCTCATTACTTCCATAAAGGTGAGTGGTCAGTTAAATATCCTCAACCCTGAAGTGATATTTTCAGAAGAGAAATCTTTAACCAGAACAATTTGTTCTACATACTTACAAACATGGCTCATAGAGTATAGACTTTTTCATCCACAGACAGTACTGACCTGCTTTAGTATAGAAACTGTCCAAAATGTTCACTTCTCTATAGCTACAAGCAACTTTGCTTAGTGGAAAAAATATATTATATTTTATTTCAACCTAAGGTAGCAGAAATGGACCTGACCTTTTTGTATTGCAATAGGTCAGTGACTTCAATAAGTTTGCACTATTTCTCTGATAAGGCTAGAAGAAGGAGAAGACCAGAGAAAGAAAAATACAGATCAAACCAAACAAAACAACAACGAGGGGTTGAAAGAGAAGACAGAACAAGTGAGACGCAGCAAAAGCAGAAAGACAAAAAGAGAAAGAGGAAAAAAAGGAGGGAAACAAAGAAAACACGAGCATGCAGACAAAGAGGGAGAGGGAGAAAGATCTGCGACCGCAAGCCTCGCCTGAACATGTCGTGAAAGTGAGGTTTTCAGACGCTGTAATTTACGCAGATTCAGATTCAGATCACTTTGGCAGAATATCGGACCACCTGCACTTCAGCTCATGTGAGCAACTTCCAAACTCCTGAGAGCGAAGACAGAAAACCAGTGTTTTACTAAAGCGTGAGATCTGAGGCCAAAAACAGCTCACAGTGCTCCTCTGGTAGTCCGACACCTCCAGTGTGTTTGGGTGTACATGTGTGTGTCTCAGCCTGGAGGTATTCAGAGGGTTTAAAGCAGCTGTCAGTGCTAAGGAAGATGAATCTATTGGAAGCTGTCAATGCTTTAATTGTGGAGGCTGCAGATCGAGCCACTGTTTCTTCTCTCCGACTCGCTTTCCGTCACCCTCTTTTCTCCCTCCATATATCTTTGCAAGCACATTATCTTTTTTTTTGTCTTTTTAAAAAAAACAAAAAAACAAAAAAAAGATTTTTAGGCTTTTGGGCTTAAGGGACAGATTACAGAAGAGATACAGGGATTAAAGCTGAATATCCTCAGGTAGATTTGACAGTAGAATGATATATGGCATGAATGTCTGCCAAGTTCTTAAGTGATATGAATACACATTATGTAATGTTGGTGTTACTTTACAATAAAACATACTTTTTGCTATATAAGGTCCTATAAGGTGTTAGTATGGCTGAATTATGGTGGCCCTAAGGTGCAACAGTTTCTCACTTTGAGGATGCACACATTGTTTTGATGACACTGAGGTACAAAACACAACACATTTACGAAAAGAGGAAGAAAGCAGTTTCAGAAAACACAACATTTCAGAAAGGACAACAGCAGTTATTAATAAGTAATATTTATCTAAAAATCTGACATAATCTTTTATAATAACCTGTAGAAAGACAAACTTGTAGTGGTCAGTGGACTGCACTGTAAAATGGACTGAGCAAGAAAATCCAGGGAAGGAGCCCGGGTGGAGCCACCAGCAGCCACAACGGCTGACTATGATGGTCTGAGAGACCTGTCGACCAAGTATACACACCGCCAGTATACTGCTCGCCATCGATGTCTCCTCAATAAAAGCATAATTTTAAAAATGTTGCAGGGGCACGAGGAGTACTACTGACATTTGAAAGAGTTTTATAATGAAGAGAGCTGTCAGAAGTCTTACAAAAATAGCCATAAATAATAAAACAAATCTATATTTTTAGGGTTTGACACACACACACACACACACACACACACACACACACACACACACACACACACCAGTGCTAAAATGCACTTCAGTCAGCCCATTTACAGTTAAACAGTTAGTTGCAGTTTCTCCTGATTCATCTCTTTACTTTCAGTAAGGCCTTGTTTACTGTAAATGTGGCGATCAGTGTCCTCTTGCAGCAGGAAACATTTGGGTGTGTAATGACATGACAAAATCAGGATGTGCTCCACTAAAATGTAGACTTGCAAGCCCAAATTGTTCTTTAACTATACATTTTTATGGCCTCTTACTAATCTGTAAAGCACTACCAAAGACTTCATTACTTTAATAACAACTGATAAACAGGTTTAGCATGTTATGGCTTCTTGTAAGGCGATTCCCAAATATTTCTGTCTG
This sequence comes from Oplegnathus fasciatus, assembly GCA_003416845.1. Classification (NCBI taxonomy): domain Eukaryota; kingdom Metazoa; phylum Chordata; class Actinopteri; order Centrarchiformes; family Oplegnathidae; genus Oplegnathus; species Oplegnathus fasciatus. The sequence goes on from NTHP01000015.1 coordinate 1,446,472, forward strand.
CACTCACATGTGCTGGTGGCATTGTCTCTCATCTCCACACCTTATAATGTCAACCAGACTGAAATTATTCAGTTTGATTAAACAATTCAAACTAACAAGAAAATAGCTGGTTTATGGGACGCCCTAATGGCCCAAAGGTCCAAGGCACTGACCAGGAACCTCAGTGTCCCCCTGTTCAAATCTGGCTGGGGACATTTGTTGCATGTCATTCCACATCTCCCTCCCCTCATTTTCTGTCATCTCTCTACTGTCCACTCTCTAAAAAAACCCCATAAAATGCCCCAAAACATGCTTTAAAAATAAAAGAGAAAATAGTTGATTTGTGGCTGGACGTTTGCAGGTTCAATTCCCAGACGAACTGGGGAAATCTCTGAGGACTGATGCAACATTGTCGATGTCACATGTCCATTTGCAACAACAGCATGTGACATCTGTGGGTCTTACCTTACAAGGTGCGTATGAATTCTCTCACTTGTACAGTTTGACTGGCATGGACGCTGACGGTGTGTCTTTGATGCGCGGGTGTGACGGGCTGCGTCCTTTGAAGCTGGTGCGACCAAGTGTTGGATGCAGACGTGGGACAATCAGAGGAGCGAGGAAATAGCTGAGGGTCACTCACAGGCACTGACCCTTCCAACCATTTTCACACAAGATTGAGAGTCACTCAACAGGGAAGACACGACTAAATCTTTGGGTGTAAATAGACCTCTGCTGCTGATCTTTGATCCTGGCTTCAGAAACATCTAACACACGCCATGAAACAGACTAGGAATATTTTAGGAGGAGTGACAGGAGATTAAAATGTTTACAGAAAATTACAGCAACGTTTATTTTTAAACGGCTTTTCTGTAATCGACAGCCAACTGACAGCAGTCAGATTGTTCAGATTTGTTCTGAAGTAAATCAGGAACGCGATACAGGCTAAAACAAATGCCAAGAACTGTTTGCAAATACAATTTGACCCTCTGGCAATCACACACATTCATACACACACACACACACACACACACAGATCTGGAGAATCAGACTGGCATCTTGGAGTGGGTGTCATCCAATGTGCCCATTCACGACCGCGGCAATGAAAACAAAAAGACCAAATCTGAAGGATTCCTACTGTCAGTCAGAGGAAAGCCAATCTCTTTCATTTCAAGGAGTGTAAACACCAAGGGATTCTGGGACTAATTTGTTGAACATAGTTACAGTTGTCAAGGTAAAATCTGCCCCATTTGAAGCTCCTCTCCCTACGATGTTTACGTTGGAAGTGGTTGATTGACTGCCTCTGGCGTATTATGGCTAGACAGGGCCGATTGTCAATAACTGTCACCCACAGAGGGGAGGAAGAAACAAGGCCCATCTGCCTTTGCCTGCCGTGTAATTAGCACTAAAACAAAATGCTTTGTGTTGAAATACAGAGACCGGCACCCCTGCCAAGCACACATAGCATCGCATGCCCAAAGAAAACATCGATGGGTGGCGTGATGGAACATAATCGCCCTTTTCCGACTCATGAGGTATGCTAATGACGCAGATCTGGGACACAAAGGCACTATTACTAGCTAATTAAAAACATTTGAACTATGCCATCCATTCTGCGATGTTGTCTCCTGGAGCGTGTGGGTTTGTGCACACGCAGCGAGAGGACGCACCTAAAATCCACCTGTTCCCCCCAGGGCTCGGCGCTAAACAAGCCCTCCTGGAAAGGAGGAGAAGCCTGCAATCCAAACTGGTAACAGATATATGTGAATATTAAAAGCACTTAATATTATCCTCCCCTACCTCAGAAAAACAATTGCTCCATTGTGCTCGGTATCCGCCTGTGTTTTCCTCAGTGGTTTTTACTAATGGGAGGGATAAATACGGTTCTCTAAGTGGCTTCCCTCTGTATTTCTCTCAAACATATCATCTCTGCCAGATCATCCTCACAGTTGGATTAGATTCATCTGTGCAAACACAACCAGTGAAACACACCAAACCAAAACTAACAATTATTTTATACATATGTAATGCTTTGATATCAGTTACTGTAGGTCATGTTTTTGTCTTCTGTGTTGCCCATCCTGAAATTTAATAATGGGGTGGTGGTATTGAAATTCAAGTGAAACTCAGTTATGGTTGAACACTTTGACTTGCGGTCTACATGTAGGAGTAGAGGGGAGGTCGAGATGGATGCTTCGGATTATAGAACAGATAAATTTGTCAACTACCTATAGACAAAGGTGGTTTCTTTAAACCATGACCTTAACCATGTAGTTTTAGTTGCCTAAACTTAAACCTTTACCATAGAGGGGGCAGATCATAAAATGTGACGCATTCAGTCATACGGGTTACTTTGGAAGACAAATAATACATTTTGTTGCTGGTTTAGGTATGATGACTTTAAAGATGATGTTGCAGATTTTTTCATTGCAGATTTCAAAACATTTGACTTTTGTTCTCTGACTCCATTACACAGCAATGAAACATCATAATAGCTAATCAACATAAACCATAGAGCTCAAAGAGATTCCACCCCCCCCCCTTTAAATAGCAAGATCATAATTAGACACCCAATCAGCCACAACTCAGGAGGAGAAACAGTGGCAGGATTGTTCAGCAACAACACCACAAGGAATTTAACCCCTTCGCAAAGACAAATCACCAAAATCCCAACCAAGTAAAACAAATCCCAGATTGGCTTTTGATTATTATGGTGCCATAAGACTCTCTCTGACAAATTGTTTCAAAGCAAACCACTGAGGAGTACGTGTGTGTATGCTAATTATGAGCAACCAAACAATTTGCAGAAGCTCTGAGGTTAGCGAGCTGGTGTGTTGCACTGAATGTTGTACAGATTAAACCGGGACCCTTTTTTTTTTTTTTTGCTTTAATGGAGACACATCTGTCATGTGTCTGTCAGTCCACCACTTTCGTGCAGACTGAAATACCTCAACAGCTATTGAATTTACATGGAATTTTGCTCAGACATTCTTGTCCCCCGCAGGATGAATTGTAATAACTTTGGTGACCCTCTAACTTTTCATCCGGCGCCATCATCAGCTCAGAAACTAATGACATTCCCATCAGCCTCAGCTGTACTTTGCATTTAGCTCTAATGAGCACATGTTGGCCTGCTAACACGTTAAACTAAGATGGTGAACATGATAAATATTATACCTGCTGAGCATCGACGTGTTAACATTGTGAGCATGCTGATGTTAGCGTTTAGCTCAAAGTATCGCTGTGTCTAAGTACAGCCTCACAGAGCCGCTAACATGGCTGTAGACTCTGAGTCTTGTTTAATAATCAATAATTGTATGTTATAATTTGTATGAGGCTCTGTCAGGCCTACCCCTTTTAATCATTGTTTATTTTTGCTTCCTGTAAATTTGTTATCGGGCATCTTGAAAAGTTCATGTTTTATTATGTACAGCAGTATGTAAAGTAGTAGCATAACCAGCATTACAAAGACTCTGCATTGTGCCATGTATACACTTTAGTCTCAGGTAGATCAAACCCTCAGACCAAGGATGGATTTGTCTCGGGTTGGGAACAACTGAGGCAGTGACAGACGGTCACTGACAATACATGCTCCCTGCTAAACACACACTATCTACTTTCTGTGAACAGCCCCACTCCTCCCATCCCACTACCTGGTCCACACCAATGAAGTAACCCCCCCACCCCCCTACAAGACAGTAAGTAACAAGAAAAAAACCAACTGGACTCATTACTGTTATGCTGCTGTTGCTGGGGTATTTTTCGTTTTCATACGCTGCAAATGAACTACTTCAAAGTTTCTCAGCCAGTCTCCCTGCTTCTAGCCTGTCTACCTACTTACCTGTCTACCTACTTGTCTGTCTGAGCTCCTCACACCTTGAAGAGCCTGTTTGCTCAAGCCTCGTTTAAGCCTGTCAACAAGCACAGGAAACTCCTCCCTACTTCTCTTTACCCTACTTTTTCTCTTCTACCCACACTCCTCGTGACACCCCCCCTCCCCTGCCCCGCCTCCCCAAACACCGGTTTGATTTATGGGCCTGTCGAGCTACCTGGCCCAGGACGACAGGTTATTTCCATTACTGCGGGGATTCTCTGTAATAAGGGGATCCGATGTAAGGGTATAGCGCGACGGCCAGCTGTCTTGTCCCAGCTGAGCAACAACAACAGACCTCCAGAGAGCGAAAATATTCATATACTTTTGTTCCACCACTTGATGTTGTTGGGTTTATCTGTGGTAACACATGTTTTCAGCTGCGTTTTACTCATCAAACCTTGAATGATGTGATGTTTTGTAATCTCTATCTATAATTTATGTTTGAGTCATAAAATGGAAATCCACCACACAAAGCCACTTACGTGGGCAAGCAGCTGGGGAGCTTGTTCACATTCGCCCAGAAGCTTTGACTTCTGCACACAAAGATATTAACATTGAAGCCATTTTGAAACATATCTACGTGTGTGTGTGTGTGTGTGTGTGTGTGTGAGTGACACCAGAGAAGTGACACCAAACCGAGAGACTTTTAAGACTTTTTCACGGCTCCTCCACTGAAGCACCTCGTCTGTCAGCGAGGCAGGACGGCATGTTTGAGCAAACGGCCGGCCTCTTTGATTTTCGTCTCCGTGTTGTTTTTGAATCTCCTGGCTCGACGTTGCCTCACTTCCCCTCTGAGGCGGACTCAGACAAAAAGTGTCACTCACTTGTCGTTATCTGTGCGGCTCTGACAAAGGCGAGTTTGCACGTTGTTTGAAAGCTCTGACAGCCTTTAACAGCCACTTGATCAAGGGTTACCTAACATTTTTGCTAAAAAAGTTAAAGGCATGGCACTTCTTACAGAAATATCACTCACATGTTAAAACTAGTGCATATGTGACAATACATGACAGACATAATTTCTCCTTTGCATTGAAATATTACATATTATACATGATGTGTAGATTTTGGTATCCCATATTGACTGCAATGCATGCCACTGGATGCCAATCCAGGGACGCTGCGACGAATTGGCTGAAAGCAACATAGACGTTACCAATTGTCACGAGATTGTTTTATTTTTCTATGAACAAAAATGTCCTCAAATAAGCCAATTTTGAAAGATTCTATAACCAGATATAAATTCTACATATAGTGGCTTAAAGCACTTGACTTCAGGTTTAAGTGAAAATAGCTGTCTGATCTTATCTTGAAAATTCTGGACATGTTCCCCTTTGTGGGTTAAATGCATCAGAGAAGAAACCCAACCCTCACATCTCCCAGGAATGACTGTCTGTAACAGAATGGTCATATAAAGCATAGTTTGGGCTTAAAAGAAGGATGCATGCCCAGTATTGAGCCAGCAGTGTCCAAGGCGAGGCACAGCCACCTGATGATGAAAGAGACTAAGCCTAAAAGTTCATTAGGAAGTGTAAGATGAATTGACAGATGTTTGGCCCAGGCTGCTGGAAACTATGCCACACACAACCTTTCAGCACAGCGCATGCATAAAACACTTGGCCGTGATGAGCTGTAGACCGCAGCCCACAATGAATCACAGCAGGCTTTAATAATGGGAAGTTGTTTATGAACCTGAAAAGGTAGATGACTTATTATTGTCATCAGGCCGTTGACAGACGTGCTGTCTGCTCTGTCTGGCTCTCCCTCTCTGTTAGTTTGTTTACATGCATATTTATACTCCAACATTCATTAGGATACAAGTAGTCAATTTATCAACTGAAACATTTATAAACATCCTACCTGTTTATAATAACTGATTGTAATTGTAGGTAAACTGAGCTGATGTTTCCATTACAGGTAAAGCGGTTTCATGTACGATTCACAGTTGTAATATCTGGGTTTGATTCCTCAACGCTGCGATATACTTTGCCCCTCCCGAGGCCGAGCCTTTGAGCAAGACGGTAGACCACCGCTGGGCCCACGTCTGCTGAGTTACAACAAAACTGTCTAAGTGGAAATGAACGCATTGCTAGATTAACATGGGTCGCACCACACAAAGTAGATCGTATGTAGTAATTAGGTGTTACTAAATATTTACGTGTAGTAACTGCCAGGTGTTGCGTAGCGGACTGAGTTAACTGACAATGTTAGCTTGCTAAGAGTGGAACAGATAATACGAAATATGCTCGACACATCTGAGCTGACACTTGATAAAATGCTGTTTAATAATGATGTAAAGTGGGCAGATTTTAAATTACATTTTACAAAAAAAACCCAAACATTACAAAACGTTATCCCAATAATCTACTAATCCATTTCCTTAATGACCAAATAATGTTAGGTAGCTAGCATTAATCGGTTATTTCCCCCTCATTCTAAACTACATGAGTGCTACTAACCCTGAAACATACACACATTTCTCCATGTATGTATATATGAATAAATCAAACTAATAACTTCTGTGAAATGACCAAATAATGTTAGCTAGCTAGCATAATCAGATATTTCCCATTTATTGTAAACTGCATGAATATTACTGACTCTAACCAACTGAAATATATGTATGTCTCCATCTACGCATATAATTAATGCAAAGTCCCCTAAAATTGTTATTTTGGGACGTTATGTTGCAACAAATGATGCTACAGTGACTTTTTATTGGATGGCACACTACATTTGTTTCCTTGCAACCGATTTACACATAAAGACACTCTTTATGTTTGAATGGTACAATCCGATTTATCTCAGTTTAAAACCAGCTTTTTGTTACTAAAACCTCAGGAAGGACTGTTCACACAAACTTAGAGGGCTGGATTGGGTTACAACGACTTTTCCATTACTGGCTCTCCTGTGGAGGGTGGCAGGCAAAGACACATTCTCTTCTGTTCTCTTCATTATTTGTCAGCATTTGGAGGAGTGTCATCATAATACTGTCTGTGGTTTCCATGGTAACTGTCGAAATGTGTCCACATTCATGACTAGCTACAGGAGGAAATTGTGATTGCGATTTTGAATTAGACTTCAACCTGTTTACTGTTGCTCTGTGTCAGGATCACGTCGACGTGTGCCAAGTCCAAGTGGTACACCAGGAATTTGACTTCATTAATTGTGCTGGCACATTACAAGACAGTTACACAATGTATGAAAAAAATAAGAGGACCTCACATAGAGTGCCGACAATATACTGTTTGACAGTAGACTAAACAAAAACACAAGCATAGCTTGAAATAAGGAAGTTATTGCAACCGCAGTTCCTTTGTAAACTGTTTTCCTCTGGCAATATGTAGAATACTCTGTTTATAATTATGCAGCTATATTGAAGATACAAGGATACAAAGGTGCATATACATGCATTACAGAAGGAACTCGTGAGCAAGACATTTATTAGTTGGTACAGTATCTGTAATATGTACATATACATACCTGTATAGAATATTTGACAAAACAATCTCAGCACAAGGTCCATCCAGCTGTTCTGGAGCTTTCAGTCGAATCACATGCTTTTCCTCATCAGATGGAGTTTGTTGTCATGGAATTCTTCAAATTTCAATTTGATCTGAGCACCTTCCATAACTGATTTTTTGGCCACAAGCTGCAAACACAACACTGACATATAATCACCCTTTAAGTTGATATGGTGACCACCTGGCGAATACAAGTCTGATATTCACTTTCCTTTTAGCTTTGTTTTGGTCCTCACCAACTCCTGAGGACAGTATCTGTATTTAGCTACCTGCACTTAGCTACTAAATGCTCCACTATGTTCACCAGCTGGTTGCTAACTTTGTCTGTCTGCTGGGCAGGTACTGTAGAGTCCAGTGGGTTTATCTGAGCATTTTTGCTGTAAAAGCTGCCTGCTTAGAAGGACGCTATGAGAGTGGCGAGAATGAACCACAACAGACTGGAAAACCAAAACACTGACTTGAAATCTCAGGTGAGCTGAAGCGAACCTCAGAGTCAGGTGATAATTCTCTTCATCGCTACGAGCAACATAGGCACATTTGTTGGCTTAGAAACTGAAAGTTCTTGGCCTCGGAAACAGTAGTTGACAAAAAATGTCAAAACGAAGTCCATTTAGTAGCCGCATAATTAAAAGACTTTGAAACCACTTTAAAATGTAAAAGATTTCAGCTACAAAATGGATTACCTTTCAATCTCAACTGTATAACATAATCATAATATTTGGTAAGTGTATCTTTTACACGGCATTCAATGTAAAATGAGACCACACTCACTGAAACTCTCACATCAACAGGGAAGCTGAACTGAACCCATTTTAGTAATTATATACACATACTGGTATACAATTTAGACTTTTACTTCTTATTTAGTGTTGAACACAACCTGTTGTGTATATGAGATTTGAAATGCACTTATAAATTACAATTATGATGTGAACACGCACTGTGTGTGAACTATACTGTTCTGGTTCTTGCTCATGTTCAGTCCAGCACCTGATTTACTTCATGTTGGATGAGCAGGGTTTGTTTTCCTGTGTTGTTATGTTGATAGCCTCTTCATGTAATAGAAAGTGCTTTGGATACAATTTTATATCTAGTTCAGTGTCATCTAAATTGACCCAAACCTATTTGATCACATCGGCTTTCCCAGATTTACATACATTCTGTATTCTCAGATGAACCTACAGACTCTGTGCTGTAAATAGATTATCTGTAAAGCGAAGAGTTTCCCTCCTCCCAGGTCATCCTTACCTCCCTCCAGATAGTTCAGAGCCAGGCTCAGTGCGAGCCACCTGGCAGAGGAAGGCAGGCCAGGGGCGGGGAAGCGTTGTGGGTGTTCTGCAGCGTCTGGGCTGGACCGGGCTAGCGCTGTCTGTGGCTCAGCGGGCGGGTGTGTGTTGTGTAACCCAAAGCTGTGGTTGGATTTTTTTCCCACATGAGCTGTCAACTGGCTTCATGGCACGCAGAGAGAAAGAGAGAGAGAGAGAGGGCAAGAGAGAACAATAATTAATTCAATTAATTCCCACAGTGACAGTTTTCTTTATGAGAAAATAACAGATCAAGTATAATGTTAAACTGGAATCAGAGGGAAATATGAGATAGCTGTGTTTGTATTAAAAGGCTGTTGTGGGGTACAGCTTTTTTTTTGCTTTAGTAGTAAACAAAACTAGGATTTCTGAAATAATTTCCCATCTGCAAACACAAATATAAAGAAAAAAAATCAATATTTTGTGTCAGAGAAGCATTGTTTTTATGCCTTGACTGTAAACTTGAATGACTAACATCAATTTGATGGTACTTAGTGTAATATACCCTATAAAGATTTTTATGTCTCTCATAAAAAGGTGTACCTGTAAATTAGAAGGTGTTCAGTTGGATTTACCCTCCATTACATGCTGAAATTTGCCTTGGATGTTGGAGAACAGGGTGGGTGAGCGAGACCAGGGATGTAATTGGGTAGAAAAGCGTTGCTTTTCCAGCAAAAAGTCTGCAGGAGAAAGTTGGTGTGAGTAAAAACAATTGTGTAGATGCAGATTTTACCTGCAATCCGTCCTTTCTCCTCCTGTTTCCCAGACAAGACACTCTCACACACCCAAACAGGCGGTGGTTGTACAGTGTGAGGAGAGGAGGACAGGGGGGTAATTTAAAGCTGAATTAGGACCTTTTATACTGATGCTATATTGTCAACACGGCCCGTAAAACCTCCTCCTCCACTCCTCTTCCCCCCCTTCTCTGCCATTCTGCCTTCAGTTCCTCTTTATTTGTTCTAATTCCAGGGACCGGCTGGGTCTTGCCTGGATTTGGAGAGTGCTTGGTTTCAAAGGGTAATTGACACCTTACCTGTAATTTCATGGTTTCACTCCACCTGCCTTTGATGTCTGGGTCTCGGTTGGGGCCAGGATGCGGAGGGAAGAGACGGTGGCGTTGTGCTGCTGCATGCTCCGCCGCGAGTCTCTTCCAGCCCGCCTGAGCAGTTTTCTGAACATGAATGACGTCTCATGCAAACCCAGGTTATTAAAGAAGAAGAGGGGGGTTCCATGGGCTGCTGAGAAGCTTTTCTTGTGGTGACAAATAGGCCTATAGAGTTGTCAAGACTGACTAAAAGACAGAGGGATCTGAGATGAGTCAGGGGCAGAGATGATGACCTCTCCGGTTTGAATACATCACATGAAAACCACAACAGAAAAGTCAAACTTTTCTGGAATTTAGTTTTTTGCTATCATTGTGAATTCACTTTGTTTGATCAGCAATCCACGACTGTGGAACATCCCAAGTGAGGCAAGTTGATTCAGTATTATCTTTTGACATCACTTTTGTCAAATATTCCAAACTCGAGGATCACTTACTAGCTTATTTCCAGAGCTTTTGACCGCATCCCAGCATTCTTCAGCAAATCCCAACCCCTTGTTAAGATTTCTTTCTCTTTTTTCTTTTCATGAACTCTGCCAAATCTACCTTTAGTTACAGTAAGTGGGCATTTTCCTTTTTCTTCCTCTTATTAGTATCATGTTTTACAGGTTGTATGTTCGTAGAAAAAACTAAACAAATAACCCTTAAAAGCTTTCATAAAAAAAGGAATATTATCAAGTAATACGTTTTTTTTTATCCCATAGCAACCGTCAGCTACTAGCCTGCTAATCCTGAGCTGTTACCACCTAAATCTGCTTGGTTGTGAATGTAAAAAGGTTGGATGTCTGTGCATTGTCCCTCGCTCTAGTCTGCGTGCTCACACACGCATGCTGACTGGAAGTAAATGGGTCAGATCGTACATTTGAATCATCCTGCTCGTTGTTTGTCAGCAGCAAATAATAATATTCAGCGAAGGAGCTGTTTTGGTGCGTGGGATGAAATGAGTTTGCGCTGGAAGCTACAGTTCTACCAGAAACTGCGCAGAGAATGAACATTATCTGAATTAATGGAAATTTTTTTTGATGTGTTTAATGTGTCTGGTTAGCACAGTAGAGATGCTCCTTGCAGGGGTGAGAGGAAGGTTACCTGCAGATCCAGGCGAGCTGCAGTGAGTGATGAGAGGGGAGTGACAATGAAAATTGCATTTGTGCAACCATGAATCATTACAAACAACCCTTTAAAAGGCACCCCTCACTGTAATTACCTCCTCTGCGATGCTCTATTACGGGGTACTTTATTACCTTCTATTACTTTGCTGTGCCTGCCTTGGCAGATGTAGACCTCACACTGACTAACAAAGCTTGGCAGGTGAATCTACAAGAGTGCTTTTCTGTTTGAGTGCAAAAATAGAGACACAAAAAAGAGCAGTGTTTTAAAGGAGGGTTACGTAATCTGTGACTTGTTGATTCCAACAACGCTGACAGACCACAGCTTACAGCAGCCTGGAGATGACACTAATATTCACGTCACATTTTAATAATGGACACAAATAAATGAGCTAATTTGACCACAGAGGTGTTCACTAAATATGTTATGTGTGTCTTTTAGGGTCTTTTAGCTCATTGTTTTGGTTTTACAGCATCAAATTTCCCGCTTTGGTTTTTGGTTTCTCATCTACCTAATTTCCAACACCAGCAGGCAGCTGATTTTTAGAAAAATAAAACCCAATGTACGCTAACTGCCCAGCAACAAATGGCAGACAAAGTTAGCGACTAGCTGCTTAACACAATGGAACTAGCAGCTAGAGAGCCAGATATTTTTCTCAGGAGTTTGGTGAAGACCAAAACAGAGTTAAATCAATGTTAATGAGTCAATGTTGTGCAAACCAAGCAGATGTATTAAAATAAAATAAACTACTTCTATACTTCTAAACAAAGTTTTTCTCTCATATTTTGGTCTATCTGTATATATCATAGGCTATATATATTTTTTATGACATGTTTGTATTTGTATATTTAAGAGCTTTTATTTACATTTTCTTATTAATGTTTTTATACAGAAGAAAATCATTTTAAAGAATTTTTAATAGGCGAATTGCCCAATTCAGAGATAAACTGTATTTCCACTGGTATGCACTGTTAACAATGGAGTCGATGAACCGTCCGGAGGAGTCGAGGCAGACTAAGCTGATCACAGAAAAGTGGATCAGTACAGTGAGAGAACAAGAGGGGGAGGAAGGGGGGAGAGAGGCAATGTGAGGAAAAGCAGAATGAATGAACGAGTGAAAACATATTGGTCATCCTGAGTTCAGCCCCTCTCCCCCGCTGTGAGCCCCGACCACGGACTGCTTCACTGCCTCGCTGCCCAGGCTTCGCTGGGCACAAATCCAGTTTTCTGTCCAAATTACCAGCTCCGCTTCGCAGAAGAAGGCCAGCGGGGTGAGAAGATCTCACCCTCCACCCCCCTGTCTGAACCCCTTGCTGGCCCGGCGCGAAGCTGACGGAGCGTCGCGGATGGCCCTGGATTGCACCTGCACTGGGGGCTTTCCAGCTCTTCCCCCCTTCAGTTCACACACACACACACACACACATCCCCCAGACCATAACCCTCTTTCTCTTTCTGTGGGTTTCAATCAGGTTGCCTACAAATTCACCAAGACTCCAGAAGCTGTAACCTGCAGTAACTGTTTGGACAGAAAGCTGCCTCAAAATGGGGCTGAAATAACTTATCAGGAGAGAGAGAATTGGCAGTTCTCATCTTGTGAACAAGTGGGATGTATTTCCAAATCTGAGAGTCGCTCAACAAAATCAAATGGTTTATTTTTTCGCCACTTTTGACAGGAAAATGACAACTTTATCGCTGATACAAGCAGCTGGTTTTGTGTTTGCTAATGTCAGTTTGTTAGCTTTCTGAGCATCGTGTCAGGTAACTATTACGTGTTGTGAGAGGATGAGTCAGAGGACAGAGACAGAAAGGAACAGAGCAAAATTATATTTAACAAACACGCAACATGCCATTAATAAATTGCTGGTTGCATATTAGAGGGAAAATTACTCTTATCTTAAAAATATTCAGTATTCATGTTGTTTACTTCAGACTGTATCATATTTCTTTTAGGGTCTTGCCTCCTTTTTGAAGCGAGCCTACATGTATGTGACTTGTGGTCACTGTGGTTGCGAGGGGGAGTTACAGGAAGCTTAAGAACTTTTGTTTCATCACCTCAACCAGAAGACGTATTTCTGGGCTTCTCTGCTCATATTCTAACGCTATCTGAGAATTTGATGGCCGGTTGCAGAGTGTCTCATCAACATGAGTCAGGGAAGAAAACTGCACTCAAACAACACAAAGGTGACTTTAATTCTTTAAGTGTTTCTAAACAATATGTTTCAGTTTTACAGGAGGAAGGGCTTCAAAAACACAGACGAACTCGTGGGTTTGACATATGTATCTTCCCAACCTCCAATAAAGAGCAGAGGCTGTACCTTAAACTTTGCAGCTGGTGGAAGTGTCTGGGCCTGACTCGTTCACAGTGGATGACTACTTGAGCTACAAATACTTGTGCGTGTATAATTTAAATATGCACCTTTAAGTTATTTACTGTGATTTTAGAGAGATTTGATTTTGGTATCACTTTTTAACTCTCTTTTGGCATAAAAGTCTTCCCCTGGAGGTTTGGAGTGTCGAGGTATCATGGATGACGGGCGGCTTCCCGGGGCTTTGCTGTTTGTCCTGGCCCTGCCTCAGGGTTGGGGGTTGTGTTTACCTCATAACAAAAAGCAACATGGTTTTGATGCTCTGCCAGTGTGCTGCTGTGTAAACTGTAAACAATACACACACACACACACTCCCTCACATACACACACCTACTGTACTGCTGCAGCGGCCACTCCCCTTCCTGTTCCAACTGTGTGTACTGGGCAGCTTCCAGGTGTGAATGGTTTAAGAAGAAGAAGAAGAAGAAGAAGAAGAAGAAGAAGAAGAAGAAGAAGAATTCCTTTATTTGTCCCCCCTTAGTCCCAATTTTCACTCCTTTTTTCACAATGTTACACACACAGTCCCGACATACTAACATGCACACACACACAGGATCATAGACACGCAACTGGGGGAGAGATGGTAGAGTGACGAGGCTGCCACGTAGCGGCACCCCTCGAGCAGTTAGGGGTTCAGTGCCTTGCCCAAGGGCACCTCAGCAGTGCCCAGGAGGTGAACTGGCACCTCTCCAGTATACCAGTCCACACTCCCTACTGTGGTCCGTGCTGGATTTGAACCGGCCACCCTCAGGTTCCCAAGCCAAGTCCCTACGGACTGATTTCCTGCCTTCTAGGTGGCCATTAGCTTCAATTCATTTCATTACGGTATGAAAATCAACTTGCAGAAACTTGAAAACTTAATTGATACTGCCTGGTACGGTGTTGTCAACATCTCAGCATTCTGATTTGGCTGCAAAACGGCAACATTTTCCAGTGCAAGAAAAGACTACGTTTGCTTGATCCGTTATACTTTTGTATTATACCTTGAGGTTTGATTTTCAATTAACATACTGTAGCTTGTGAATTCACTGTTGTTGACGT
>NTHP01000015.1:1461354-1474994 GCA_003416845.1 Oplegnathus fasciatus
GGAACGGGCAGATTGTGTGGCCTCAGGTATTGCTGCATGCAGCTTTCTCAAGAACCGCTCACCCAAACAACTTCACACTCGACACAGCACTTCCTTGGGTCCTCAGCAATACACCCACCAAGTGTGAAGTTGATTGAATGGACGGTTGTCGAGATAACTGAAGGACAGACAGACGGAGACGCCTTCCATTTATAGTTACCTGAGTGTTTTCACAAATTGTACAAGCCAGAGAAACAGCAGTAATGAAATTGATTATTACAATTACCCCATTCGGTTAAGGGCTCTGTGTTTCTTAGACCTCCTAAAATTGTCTCTTTTGTTGTCGTCTTTCACTCCAGAATCTGTGGCCTCAGTCTGCCGCCACGACCAGGAGCTGACCAGCAGCTCTGCCATGACCTCAGAGCAGACACTCAGAGCAGTGAACCCAGACAAATGTGGGTGAGGAACCTCAGAACCAGTGAACCTCCAACACACAACCACGCACACACACACACACACACACACACACACACTAACCCCACCATCGTGCCTACTCAAAACCATCAGGAATGATGCTCTCTCTCGCTCTCACAGCCCCTCCCCAGCCCTTCTCCTCAAAACACACACACACACACACACACACACACACACATACAAACTCATACACACCCCACCACATTAAAATGCCCCCCACCCCACCTTACTGAATGCACCCTCCCACCCCCTCAGCTCTTACTTTGCCATGGAGGCTGATTCCGCCCTCTGGATGAACCTTTCCCCGGGACCCTGAGCTCAGAGGGGGCTGGATTAGAGGGTGGAGGCAGGAAGGGTGTGTGTGTGAGTGGAGAGGGGGGTTTAGATAGATAGATAGATAGATAGATAGATAGATAGATTAATCTTTGCTCAAATCATCCTGCCTGTATATAAGCAGATGGTTGAGATTGATAATTCACATTTAGTTAGTCAGTCAGTAAAAGAAGAGGAAAGTTTTTTGTTGTGAGTGTCTAGTTTAAGTTGTGGAAGTAAAGACCCCCTAACCCTACCACAAAATCCAACCGCACACACACACACACACACACACACACTCCCACTGCCAATCTCATACTGAACCACAGGGGCTCCTCCCTGGACTCCCACCCCATCATGCACCTGTTCACAGCTCTGTCCCAGCCTGCCCTCCTTCCCCTGCAGCATTCCTCCAAGCACACATGAACAGACTCTGACATCTTTGATATCCCGAAACACAAAACCCTAAAAAAGACTTCACTATTTGAGTTTCCAGCAGGGTAATTAAGCACTGTTCCTATCAACAGACTTCCTCATATTTGATTTACGTGCTGCACCGTATATCAGTCCTGCTGCTACAACAGCACAAGTTCAGAAACTCCTCCTGGTGACAAATGAAAGACACTCGGAGATGAGCGTGAAGTCTGTACATCCCCAACCTAAAATACGACTGTCTCCCTCCCTGCCAAGGCTGTGTGCAAGTATTAGCTCCTCAGACAGGCTGCAGCGCCAAGGCCTCGTCTAACCCCTTAATTTTCGGCCTGGAGGTGTCGGGACTTGTTCAAGAGATGTAACGTGGTTTAGGAAGGTTCCCTCCTCAGTCCCATCACGCAGAGTAAAGCTGCAGTCATATTAATTACATTTTGATCAAAGATCTGCAGGAGAAATAAACACTGCAGGTTTTTTGTCAAGCACAGATGTGAAAACAATACAATACTCTTGAAATGCTTTCTGTCCTTGGTTTAACAAGGTCAAGAGTTCCCAAAAAGGCACATATACTAAATAACATCAATAACTAGTATTTATTTACTTATGCAGTGGTTCTCAAACCCCGGACATAGAGGCTTTGCAGACTAGAAGGGCTATCAAGATTCAGGTTGGCAAGTGTTTTCAGACAACAAATCTCACACATCTGCCTCAAGTTACATAGTTATTTAATATAGATTACTTTTTACTCTGACCTATAGATTTTGTTTTTACCTACGCTAGCATTTAAGGATGGAAAGGTTGGCCCACCACTTTGGTCCAGACTAAAATATATCTCAAAAACTACTACTACTGTCCCCTGACTTTTAATCTAGCACCACCATGAGGTTCACATTTGTGGTTTTGCATGAAATGTCTTGACAGCTATCGAATGGATTGCCATGAAATTTGGTCAGACATTCATGCCCCCCTCATGATGAATTGTAGTAACTTCGGTGATCCCCTGACTTTTCATCTAGCGGCATCATCACGTTAAAATTCGTCCAACATTCCCATCATCCTCAGCATTACTTTGTGTTTAATGCTTATAAGTAAATATTAGCATACTAACACGCTAAGATGAACACTGCGTACATTATACCTGATGAGCATGTAAACATTGTCATTGTGAACATGTTGATTTTAGCATTTAGCGCAAGCTCAAATCACCAATGTAAAAATCACCAAGCCGCACAGAGCCACTAGCGTGACTCTAAACTCTTATTCTGGTTTTTAATCCACACAGAAACTAGATGTGTTCTTCGTATTAAATTTTACTATGTTGCGTCTGTTATATGCTTTCTTAGTTCATACATTTGCACTCTTTGTTAACTGTACAATAAGCAACTGTACAGTAAAGCTGCAAAAGTCTTCTTAGTGATCTCAAATAACAGAAAAGGGTAACTTTTGGAAAAATCTGACTTCATTTGAGAAAACTACACAAAAATGCTGGAACATTTATTCTTGCATAAACATCTTGCTTAATGTGGCTCTTAAAAAAAGTTTTTAAAAGTTCATCTACACTTCTTGAGAAACATTTTTGAACGTGGCAAAAGTTGAGCTGATAAGGCACGCTAAAGATGAGTTGTATTGTTAATTTCTGCTGTAGTTTCAGCTGATGGGTGGGGGGGTCTAATTTTCTAACAGGTGCTCCATTGTTTTGGGACGCGGCAGAAAGTCATATTTTTGCCAAAGCAAGATGGCTGAACCAAAGGTGTTACAGTTTGTTTTGTTGTTTCCTAGGGGGCAGTGAGAGCGAGTTCACCTCTCCTTGATCTCCCCCTCTGTTTACCTCCCCCCCACCTCCCCCCCCAACCCTCTGCTAGCCAGGGCGTGGGCGTTCAGGGCTCCGAGGTCCAGGCAATAACAATGGCTGGACTGTGCTGTCCTTAGTCCCAGTCCCACACAATGACCATGTCCATGTCGATTAGCGTGGGGTGGCGGCGGAGCCCGGTCCGGCAGGGGCTAATAGCTTATTACGCAGTGTAAAGTGACAGTGTGATCTGGAGAGGTGCCAGAGAACGGGCCCAATTAAAGGAGAAAAGAGAGGAGGAGGGAGTGTGTGTGTGGAGGGGATGGGGGGTGAGGACGGGGGCAGCAACGCGCATTCCTCTGAGCTTCGGTCTAATTCGCCCATGACGGGTTCCCTGGGGACTGACACCCTCCTTCGTCGAAAATATTTGAGTATCCTCCTGCTCTGTTGTTCCAAAACACATCTGAAACAAACCCCAAACACACTCACAGGCTACGTTACCGCTGCACAGTTATGGGTAAACAACGTTGTTTACTTGTTGATACAGTTTGAGAAATGTGACACAGAGAATATGGACGAATAATATTCTTATTGACCCCAATACAGCACAGCATACAGCACGTACAGTATGGCTGTGTAGCTAATGACATTTAAGTTTAGGCTGACATGATCAGATGATGCTCTTACCCAGAGCAGATTACTCTGGGTGATAAAGCAGAATTACCTTTAAGGACCATGCTGCTGTATCTCAGTCTTTTAACCATGAACCACATTCTGCAAATATTCAAAA
This sequence comes from Oplegnathus fasciatus, assembly GCA_003416845.1. Classification (NCBI taxonomy): domain Eukaryota; kingdom Metazoa; phylum Chordata; class Actinopteri; order Centrarchiformes; family Oplegnathidae; genus Oplegnathus; species Oplegnathus fasciatus. Next base: position 1,465,128 of record NTHP01000015.1, read on the forward strand.
GCATATTTCACATTTCTAAAGAGATTTCCTACCATCCAGGCAGCCACTGGTTTGTTGGAGTAACAGCACCAGCGCATATACTGTGTGACATATACATATTCTGCCTTTTAGTCTCATATCCCCAGCTGATTAGGACTGACAGAGCCATTTAATTTTCTAACTTCTTGTGAAATGCTGCTCTAATTAATTATTGTGAAGCAAACAAACAATGTGATCACTGATCACTCCGGGCATAAATCAGATCCTCCCACATTTTGTCTCATGAGCCATTAAGTTACCAGCTGACTGTCTAAACAGCTGCCTTGTTAATTTTCCATTCATTCTCCACATCAGTGGCCAAAATAACTCCAGATGTTTCTTAAATAATTGCACTCAAATTATTCTTTCAAGGAAGGTTGTTTTTACTTTATTCACTTTTGTTACATTACGTTGGAGTGAAGTGAAGCTCTAAACATTGCAGCTTGGCATCATCAACTCAAAACAGGTTTTATGCCAAGTAGTTCCTATATGCACAAACCAATGAATGTGCCTGCAGAGCTGAAGAAGCCTAAGGATCGAAACTGAAGTGCATTTAGGCACATGGCAGTTTGGCAAAAATGAGACTTTTTGGAACATACTCGGCCTACTGATGGACAATGGAGAGGTTGAATGCTGCAGAAATAATTTGACAAGTTTCTTTGGATGTTTAAATGATTTTTTTTTCCATCATCAAAACTTGTCACCTGGGTGCCCTGGTTGTTTAGGGGTTGACCATGAACGGCAACGTCTTTGGTTCGCGTTCGGCTGGGGTCATTCCACATCTCTCTCTCCCTTCATTGCCTGTCATCTCTATACTGTCGGCTATCCATGAAATCTCATAAAATGTTCAGAAGAACACTTAAAAAAAAGAAAACTTGTCACAAATGTGACTGCGACGAATTTAAGGTGACCACTGCCTCCGTTGTCCCAAACAACCAACAGCTACAAACTTAACAGCCATTGGCTTGTCTACATAAAGTGGTTCATTGTCAAGCAATAGATTTTTGGATTTAGCATCACCTTAAGGCCCTGACTCATTTATTGAATTACTCCACCCTCACACACTGAGCAGACCTTGTAGGTCTACGGACATGTTGTTGTCTGTCTCTTGTTCTTTAAACTCTAAAGATGCTGCAACCGATTCTTACGTTTAGTTTTGTGTTGTCTTTACTGTGTTTTTATGTTCTATTCTTAAGTACTTTTCTTACTAACTTGCTTCAGTACTTCATACAGTCGACAACAATAAGTACTGTTGGTAAAACCAGCCAGCCAAAGTTTCACCACAGCTTTACAACACTTCACCAAGTCATCACACAGTTTAACAGTGGAGACACAATACTTCCCCATTGGTGGATAAACCGGAATAAAGCTGTTGTAACAAAGTGTTACCGGGATTTTTTCTCAATGGGATGTGGAGTCTGTCAGTTCGATGTTTAAGCTCCCGGAGGAACAACAACAGAAGGGGTTAATGTAATCCATTTCATTGGTGGGGGACTCTAATAACTGGTCTCTCCCTGCGTCTCCATTGGCCCGCGGAGTTTCCATTGTGCTGGCCGGTGCAGGTGTGGGACATGCTTTGTTGATCATAATCCCCCAGGCAAGGGGAGAGGCTTTGAGTGTGTTTGACGTACCCCACCGGCAGGCCCTTTGCTCCTCGGCCGCCGAGCAGCCACCGTCTCCAGCGGCCGCTCATGGGATCCGACAGGCGGAAAAATAATGAACAACACCTCAACCCGGAGCTGACCTGGCTCCAATTCACCAGCTCCACACGAGGGGTAAACGAACCACTTAATTGAGCCTTCCAGGATCAAATCATACTCAGGACCCCCCCAAGCCACCCCGCGATCAACCCTCCCCACCCCCCACCTCAACCTCCCTCCCGGACACAACCCATCAAGATGTTTTCCTACACACACCGCCACTCTCATTCCTCCACTTCTTTACTGTTTTCTTTTGTTTTAACAGTTTGTGCACATCTAACAGAGGCTGGTAAACTGAACAGCACACGTACATAAACTGTTAACAAACTGTTCACACCGAATACATTTCCTAAACATTCCCTTTAGATGCATAGGTTGACAGTTTCACCTTCAGTTGTCTTTTTTGTTTAAAGTTAGTATGGAAAACAAGGGGAAGATGGCAACAAGTTTCAAAACCAGTCGTGGAATGTAACTAAGTACGTACCTCAAGTACAACTTTGAGGAACTTTTTATTCTCCTACATTTATTGCACAGCGGTAGTTACTGGTACTTTACAAGATTTTAAATACAAAACATATGATGAGCTAATAAAATATGATACATTGATTTAAATGAAACTACCCGACAGTATACAAAATAGTTCAAATTAGCTCCACCTCGACCAACTACAAAAGAAAAATGCTACTTAAACATTAATGCATCAAATATGTAATATATAATACTTTTGATACTACAGTTCGCTGATTATACAAGTACCTTTACTTAAATAACATTTTCAATGCGGAACTTTAACTTATCATACTAATGAATTTCGTACTCACGCAGGTGACTGAAAGATGGAATGGAATGACACAATGGAAGACACTGATAGCATCTCACCTAATGATTAACTGGCCTGCTAAAGAGTTGCAGGAAAGCAGATTTTTGTAAAAATCCACCATTCACTGTAGCTAAATCACAAATTAGGGCTGCGGCATCAAGAGCATCCCATTCGTCCCAGGTGAGACACCTGAGAGTCAGTCTGGGTCACTTGTCCACCAACAGGATGTAACAGTGAACCTCAAACAGTTTCTGAAACTGTCTGAGGTTGCATTGAGCTGTTTTTCTCTTTTCACCAATGTTAGATCTTTTACCTGCCATGCCTTTGGTATAGTCTTATAAAACATCACAGACTGGCTGTTGAAGTGATCATGAAATTAAATCCATAAAGCTAAAGGGTTTTGGGAAGGGAAGTTCAAACAGTTACCTTTTGCCCCATTTGGAACCACCTCGATATGAAGTTTTCCTGGGTTGTGAATGATTAAATTTATTTTAATCAGTTCAAAATAAATATTTGTCTACAGTTTAGACTATTTTCAAAGCTTTTGTTCAGTATCTTCTGCATATATCAAATGTTATAATCTCCAAACAACAAAACAGTTCAAACATTGATGAAAATCTAGTTTGTCCTGGTTTGACTGATGCCTGAAATGAGCCACTAGACTGACACAGCATCACTCTGCTCGTCTTTATTTAGCATCACAGTCAGAGATCCTTGATTGAAGTTGATCCCCAGCCCTTCACGTGAAACATGCTGACAAGACCAAACAGTTGCTTTGTTTCTCATTAGCGAGGCGTCACCTGTTCCCTGTCCATTATCAGAGGAACAATTTGGGCTGGGGGTTCTGCGGGGTCATTTCAGGACATGAACATACAGTCACCCCTTGAAATAGCACCCACGATCCCGTGTTCAACCTGCTTCCCAGCCGGACCAACAATGGCGCTTTTCAAATGTCACCCAGTAGAGCCGTGTGGGTGCCAAATTAGGACGGGGTGCCTGATGTTCCAGGCGCAAAAGAAGGTGATCAAACAGAGCCTGGGTCAGTGGATCCCCTCTAATTGAGAAGTTCACACTTGGCAGCGGGGGGCCTCATTCACCAAACAGCACTGGTGCAGTCTGCCAGAGTGGAAAAGTTTTAGGCCGCCTGTGCAATGCATACAACCGAGTTTGACCTCTACAGTCAGAGCTGGGTCACTGGATTGTGGTTCAGGAGTCATGATGGCATTAGAATGCAGACCAGTGGTAAAATAAATTATATATTATATTATGAGCATTAGATTGGGGTGCTTCTGCACATTAGATCACAACAGAATTCTTTGGCTATGAAGTTGTGTTTATGAAGAGCTAAATTCATAGCCCTTAATTCGTAAGTCAAAGTATTAAGACATGACATGAAGTGAAATGCTTTCAACAATGTGTTATCATTATCATATGTTATTATCACATATTTAGCTCCTCTAGTAAATAAAAGTGATACAAGACAGAAAGAAAACTGATTTCCACATTTTTACCAGCTATTTAGTTTATATACCATAATTATACACTATCTAAATTCACTGAAGGCCCAAATGGTACTATCATGCCAATTTCACGGCATAACTCTAAGTACCTTGAACACATGCACGGTGTGAATCCTAAATAGAAAAAATGAAATAAATTATCAAATCATTGTCCTTAATCTGCACGATGGGTGGCAAATATTTGCAGGGAGAATTTCTTGATGCGTCGTGTTTCAGGAGGAACAAAGCAAGATGGCCTCCTCTCAATTTGGGGCAAACACTGCCGGAGAATGGAGACAAAAGGGATGCTTAAACCTTTTCGGTCTAAGGGGGATATCTTCACCTCTCTTCAGAGAGTCCCTAATTGACACATGGGGATTGGCGTGAAGGACCGAGGACAATGCCTCTATTGTTTCACTGTTTTCAGAATCAAGACGTCCGTCAACTGCGGTGTCTTTGCAGGGAGCTTGGCTCGCCTCCAAACTTGAACTTTCTCTCTTGATTTTTGCCGATGCTTCTCCCGGCTTCTTTGCCTGTGGCTCTGGAGGACATGTTGGAGAACATCAGCTGTGATATTTTTTCAGTCAGAATCAATAAACGCACATTTAGAAAATGTGATACATACTCCGAGAAAGGGATTGCTTGTCTCGAAATAACATGCAGGATGGAGTATGACTGAAAGGTTTAAACGGAGGATAACTTTTTGAAACATTTACCATTTATGAAGATGTAATCTCCGTTTAAACCCATGTAAATATTCATTAACTATTCAATAATTTATTCTCTATATACTGTATGTTTAATTGTATGCTTTTCACATTTTTGCAGGTTAAGCTGACCACCTGTGCACTAACTCTAAAAGGCTCCTCAATTATGCAAGGATCATGGCAATGAATTAATTGGAAGTGTACCAACTGAACACTGTCCCCAGTTTCCCCATAATTTGTAACAAATTACACAGTTCCTTCTGGGGAAATTTCATAGGAAATTATAAGGAAATTACTGACCTGTGAAATAAATCATTACAATGAGCACTCCTCATGTTTAGAACAGTTTTTGCAGCGATATTAATTTGTTTCTTCACAGGGCTTCTGTTTTGACCTGCTCTCATTCAGAGTCTTAACGGATGAGCCAGTTTTGGGGGTCGACCTGCGTAAGTGGGAAACTTTCCCTCTTCTCAGAAACAGAAAACAAAGCGAGACAATGTGTAAAGGACTCTTTACATGTTTTTCAGCAACAAGATTGTCTTCTGAGAGTAAAATCATTAAACACTAATCACTGATCCAACAGGAAGAGAAGCTGACTTAATAGAAAAAATGAGACAGGCAGATTAACTTTGTTTTACTTGGACGTGAACTTGATCTTAAATCACCTTAAATAAAAGTTAAATTGGTGTTAGACAGCTTAAGAAACACAAAACCTAATAAAGAATGAGGGTTTTAAAATTTTAGTTTGGAGCCTGTTCTGTGACGTAGATTCTGCAGCTAGGCTCGTAATGTACTCAGATATAGTATGTTAAAACCACGCAAATGAAAGGCTTTGTGAAAATAATTTGTTAACATCTTTCTGGAGAACAGGGTCACCGAGTTTACAAAACTAAAATGTTCACAGTAAAGACGGCCTGCAGGAACTAACTCATGCAGGTTTTTGTTATTTTTATACAAATGGTAAGAGGCTGCATTGAGCTGAAATGGAGTAGAAGTAATTAAATATGAGATTAAAGTAAATTTATGGGTATGCATTCAAATGATAATGAAGCCCTGAATACACTGATGCCCTATTTGAAAATGATGCATGACAATACAATAGAGACCACATGATATTTATTAATAGTCACAGTTGAAACTGCCTGTAAGCTGTTATGTACTGTATAAAGATAAAAAAAAGACAATTATAGATACAAAAGCCATTCAATGATTGTCACACTGAATCCTGAGAGAAACCATGATATAGCATATAGTTTTTAATATATATATATATATTTATGACATCTGGGTTTTAGTGATACTGTTTTCGGCGCATTTTGTAAGCTAAAATCATTCACTTCTGCTTTAATCAAACTATGTTCAGACAACAGTAGAAAACAATGCCTATTAGCATAAATAGCATAAATAGTCACGAACTATCTTTATAATTTACAAAAATACACATTTATGAAGTCCACATGTATTTACATGAGCCATAGTGCTGTGGTTTCAGTCAACATGGAGGATATAAAAATAAGGCAAGCCCCGTCTCGGATCATATTTGTATTAAATCAATTGTTACTGCATTTGGAAACTGTCTAAATATACAGGTAAACCCTTCATAGCAGGGCACTCTCGTCTCATATGATTGTCATTTTGAGGTAATGGCGGTCTCACAAAGGCAACTTTGGCAGATTTGAGTCGATTATGAACAAACAGTTTCAACATATGTAATCAACTGTAAGAATTTGGCCGCTCCAAAGAAATACGGGCTAGATTTGGCAAAATATCATGCGTACATGTACATCTTAAACATGACAGAGTGGTTTTGACCACAAGAATCGGGAAAGTTTCTCTTGAAACTGCCAAAAAATGTAAAATAGATGTTTAAAATATTATAAGACGTAAGTGTTCAGTGGTTGTCTTACTTTGCAAGTACATTTTAGCATTAAGAACAAAAAAGGAGCTTTGATATAGTAATTAAAAAAAAAAGAGTAAAAAGTTAAGTGCTCATTTTTTGTTTGACTTTCCGGCTGGTGTTTCCACAGTTTGAGTGCTTGTCAAGTTGAATCAAGTTTACCTAAAATTCTCTCTCTAGTTTTCTAGTCTCTCCGGTGAAGTGATCAGTGAAGGGAGTGTTGTGTTCATGATGCAGAGCAGCTGCTACCCAGCCTGCACTCTGACCTCTCTGCTGTACGTATGCATGTGTGTTTTTGTGTGTTTCAGAGGGATTCACTGAGCAGCAAGTCCCTAAAACAGTGTGAAGTTGTGGTAAATTAGCTCCTATAGCTCTGTCCCCTCCCTGGGATAAATCAAGCTGTTGACACTGAAGCTGTTGTAGAAGTGACTGTTGAACTGTCCGCTCTGCCCGCTGCCAAACGTGTTGTAGTACACTCCACGATTGAAATGCAAGCCCTCTCCGTGCTCTGATGCCCCCGTGTCCTGCCCGCCGTGGTTGAGGTGGTACGGGCTCAGGGCCGTAATGTTCCTATTTGACAGCTCGTTCACCAGTCCCAGGGACCCCTGCCGGCTGGGGGCCCCCGAGCTGAGAGTCGACATGCTGCTGTAAAAGTTATTAAAACAAGGAGCGGCCGAGGCCACTCCCGGCGGCGAAGACGACGATGAGCTCTTCTGGTTCTCGTTCATCGCCTCCATCTCTGGTGAGGACGGCCCCAGGAGCTGAGGGCTGTCTGAAGGCTTCAAGGAGGCTGCCACCGCTGGCCTTCCGTCCTCGACTTTTGTGGCCCCTGCTGCCGCCGCCGCCGCCCCTCCTGCGCTGCTCGGATCTGACCGTCTTTTCCTTTTCCTGCGAAAATTTCCATTGTCAAACATCTTTTCACAGTTTGGGTCCAACGTCCAGTAGTTTCCTTTTCCTGTAATTGAAGATGAGACACACAACATATTACAACTTACTTAATTCAGTTTAAGCTAAATGAATCTTTACCTGATGGAAGCTGTAATAATATGGTCTAAATACAACATTTATTCTTGTACCCCTTTTCAGCCATTTCCTGTCAAGATATGACTCTACAGGTCAACACATCGGGAAGACAATTTCAGCAATCTGTCATATCAAACTTCTGTTTCCTGGAAGCCAGTTTTGAGTATTTTCTGCAGAGAGCAATAATAGATAATAAATAATAACACCTTCCCTGAGCTGACTGCCATTCTAGTCTAGACTGAAGTACAGGTAAGGATTAAAAACAACATTCCACTCATGTTTGAGTACAACACATGCACTATGTTGTAGAGAAAAAAATATTGTACTATTCAAGTAATATATAATGATAATAATAATAATAATAATAATAATAATAATAATAATAATCTAGGAAAATAAAATATATCTGTACTACTTAATAGGAAGCCTTTAATCGCCTTGTGTTATCTTATTGTGTTGTTTAAATTTTCTTTGGAATTACTTAATTTCTATAAATCTATAAGAATTTATCTGTATTAACCTTTGAAATCTATTTCTAATGTATTACCACTACTTTTTTTTTTTTTACACACAGCTGCTACAGTATCTTGTGTCATATTTTAATAATTTGTTCCTTTTAAAATAGCATTAGGTGAGGACTTTTAGAGAATATTAATTGTGTGGAGTTGAGTTGATGAGACTTTTTCGACCACACATATAACTGATCACTGTGATAAAGCGTTTAGTGAGTATTCATAATTATTATACTATAAGATAAAGTTTCTCTTTCCTTTTTACATTTAAAGATTCAAGTAACAATGTCAGTTTGATTCATGCTCACATTATTTCCCATCTAATTCAACCTCACTGAGACTTCCAGGTGAGTAAACTGTACATAATATGCCACATATTATTTACAATAACATTTTCCCTGGTGCGTTCACGGTACCTGGATCGTCCTCGTCCCTCGGCACTTTCTTGAAGCAGTCGTTCAGAGACAGGTTGTGCCGGATCGAGTTCTGCCAGCCGGCTTTGCTCTTCTTATAAAAGGGGAAATTGTCGGCGACGTACTGGTAAATCTGGCTCAGGGTCAGCTTCTTCTCGTGCGCGTTCTGGATGGCCATGGCTATGAGCGCAGAGTAGGAGTAGGGCGGCCGGACCAGCTTCAGCAGCTCCTCCTGGCTGGCGATGGACAGCCAGCCCAGGTCGGGCCCACCGAAGCCAGGTGAGTTTGTTATGAACTGCCGCTGCGAGCCGTAGGAGGGCGGGATGAACGACGCCGGGTTGTTGCCGTGCAGGTAGGATGCAGAGGAGTTGACGCCCGGCCCGTTGAGCCACAGGTACGGGTTTGGAGACGATGCGTAATCCCCGAGGCCGTAGCCGGCGGGTCTCTGTGCGCCCTGGAGGCTCTGCTGGTGGTACATGCTGCCGAAGTTGTCGCAGTAGACAGCGGCCATGTCCGGGGCCTCCTGGGCGCCTTTAGGTGGGAGAGAGCCGACGGTAGGGGAGGTGTGTTGGTGGTGCTGGTGATGGGACTGAGGGTCGATGGAGTTCATCACTCCCCGCGGGAAATCCCAAAGGAAATGCTGAAGCGGTTCAGGTGGCCTCTCCCGGTGGTGCGCAGGCAGCAGCAACAAGTGTCAGAGAGGATGGAGGAGTTTGGGGAGTTTTAATAGTATAAACCCTTGACAGCAGCCACATCCAGGCACCAGATAATTCCCAACAGCCAATAGACACACACTGAGTAACAGGGGGTGTGGTCATGTTCTACCTCATTCAGCAGAGACTGGGTCAGTGGTTCCCAAATGTTTCCCCTGGCAAAACCTCCTGGAGAGACGCTACAGACTGCTGCTGGGTTCAGATTTTCTCTGAGGGACTGAGGCTGTGATTATATAACCTCAATCAAACAACAGACCTGACTCAGACTGCAATAATAACTTTTAGAATCAGTTTTTTATTGCCCCCCTCACTTGTGAAACTTTGAGTGATCTGATTATCTGCACTTTTTAATACTTTTCCACGTCTCACCCTCTTTCATCCAAAGTGAAGATGAAGAAAAAATGCTTTATGCATATGTGATAGGACTGTTATTCAATATCCAACATCAGATAGTAGAATTATACTGTGACTGATGAAAAGCAATACTTACTAAAATATCTCACTAATACTGGACTGGCACACACACACATGTATATATATATATATATATATATATATATATATA
>NTHP01000015.1:1475059-1488522 GCA_003416845.1 Oplegnathus fasciatus
TATATATATATATATATATATATATATATATATATATATATATATATATATAAATAATTGTTCATATAAAGTGTTATGAAAGTGAATTTAGGGAATATAAAAACACTGAAAAATATTTTATATTGGACTTCACCCTTAAACACAGGTTGGGTTTCAAAGGACTCAAAAGCAGATTTTTTAATTAGAAAATTACTGATCAAAAGAAATTCTCATGATCCTTCTAATATTAACTTCAATAATGTAGAAACAACTTTCATCAAAAGGCTTTCCTGTTTTTCCATATTTTTTCCCAACCTGTGTTTGAGGGTTTTTCTGAAAATAAAGCGGGAAACTAACAACCAGGGGCACAGCAAGGAGTTAGGTGTCTCTGTATAAAAAAGGGGGACTCACTAACCCCACCGCTCACATTTGTGCCTATCTACAGCTCAGTCATGCACATAATAATAGCTGTTCAATTACCAAAACACTGGTCTAAGGACAGAGGGTGTTGTATGCTGTACAGATTGTAAAGCCCCTGGAGGCAAATTGTGATTTGTGATATTGGGCTATATAAATAAAATTCACTTGACACATCCATCAGTAAGATGATTGGTTTTAGGTTGTGTTAACTAACGAAACTCTAACCAACAGTCCCTCGTTCCAAGTTTAGTGTTCATAATTTGCACTGGACGAAATGTTTCGTAGTCCAGCTCAGACGTTGCAGCATTTCTACAGCGAAGAACCATAGAAGGAAAAACAAAACAATGTAGGCGCACTGGGCAGTCAGTGGGTTTATTAAACTGAACCAAACTGAGGACACTTTTCACTTTTTTTCATCTTCATCCGTGTCAGGTCAGTCTCTTTAGCACTTTCAAAACAAAAGTCTTTTTTATTAAGGCTAAAAAGTGACATTGTGAAACTAAACTATTTAAATGGTTGTAGAAATATAAATGTATAAAAAAATCCTCCCTGATCAGCCATACTAAAGAAACGTGTTTTCATAATTCATATTATATTCGCACATTGTCGTATCTTCACATGGATTAACCAAAGGTGTTAAACAATTCCAAAATAACCGGATGTGACGGACAAACTTTGTAAAAAAAAACACTTAACAATGACTTGCTATTATGACTGGTGCATATTTAATTGATCACCATCTACAGTAAAGTGTGTAAATTATAAGTCTTTCATCATTCTTTACTGTGAACAGTATTTAAAACTGTAAGTTCTATTCTATGAGGCACTGAACCAACAACAACGAATCTTAATAGACCATAAAACATAATTAACTAACATTAATGCATGGTTAATATTTGATCTTATCCATCCAAGCTACAACATGGAAACCTAATTAAAATGGAGGATACTACGCATAATTACTTGGTTAATTATTTCAGCTCATTTATCCTGGTCATACGAGGAACTGCCTATTAATTACTGTACATTTGTTTAATGTCCTATCCCCCCCCAGGTCTTAAAGTTTATTTAGTGCATTTTATGTTTTATGATCACTAATGTTTTATAACTGCTGACAGATTACATATTTTTAGACACAAATACAATGACTCCAGCTGGTTTTGGATTTATCTTTACTACAGTACCCTCTTTACTGTAGTATACAGGGTTTGAACTTAGGACCCTCATTGACATGATGCGTTCCCTAACATCTCAGTACTTGACTAACCATAGCCCGGATGCGAATCTTAACCTTAAAACTAATTCTTAATCCTCTTACAGCCCTTTCAAAAAAATGTCCTCACTCTCGAGGTCTTAAACTCACTTTGGTCCTCACAAAGATGGAAGTACAAGAGCAGACACACAAACAACATGTGTAACTGCACTTGTGAGGACATTGTATTGACTTAAATACATCGCCCTATTCATAACTCTAAGCCTAACGGTGACCCTAAAACCAATTTTTAAAATAAAAAGCTATTCCTGTGAGGACCAGTGTTTTGTCCCCAGATGGGAGGTGAGTCCCCACATTGCGACTGTGTTATCATATTTTTGTCCACACACACAGACACAAAACACACAGACCTTGTTTGTGTATAAGGATCCAACATACAAGCTATTCAGTAAGTTATTTGAATTAATAACTTAATAGTTTGCTTAATAGTAAAAGTCTGCATTAGATTTATATTAAAAAAGTAATTAAAAAAGAGTCAAGTACCTGTGTCAGGTTGGTTTTATGATATGATGATAGAAATCCTGTGAAATAATACATGCTAGTTTGATTTACAAATACAAGACAAAATATGAGAGAACTTATTGTGTTCGCTTGCATGCATTAAATGCTAAAGGGTGCAATTAAATGACATGTATTAATATTGTAAACTGTCAAAAGGTCTCTGCTGAAAATTGCCTGACAATCCAGACGTGCTGATATCGTTACATATCCTTAGGCCAGAAATAACAAATCAGTTTCTTTGAAGAGTTTAAAACTTGGGTTTGTGGCTAATTAAGGCGTCTGGGGAAAATTCAGACATTTGCTTTTTATCTTTTCATCAAGGCATTTCTCAATTTTCCAGTTTCATGCAGACGGATGGAGGATCTGCTTGCTAAAAAGTGGGTTTATTGATTTGAGAAAACAAATTTTGCACAGCAGAAAAATCTATAAAAACTACTTAAAGTACATTTTGTACCTGAGGATTCTGTCGCTGTTGTTTTTCAAGTATATAACTGTGAACCATGTACCAAACTGTGAGCTGACTGTATCGTTACACCATAAATAAGTATCCTGTTCGTTCTGCAAATCAACGTAAAATATTTCACCTGCAGTGACACCTGATTCATCAGACCAGCTGTCTGATGTGATGAGTTGGACTTGAAATAAGTTGGGCATTCTACAGTAGACTTTGGAAATAATAGTTTGACATTTTAAAATGAACTCCAGCTCCAATTATTTTCACACATCTCAGTGGATAAGTTTACCCACTTGAAGAAGAAGTTACCTATAATATCAAGAAATGACATAAATTAGCCTAATTATCTTTTCCCTTTCAAGAAATATTCCAAAGCTTCTTTGATTCACTGTGCGTTATGTTTGGAATTAATACCTTAATGATTCAGTATTTATTCTCAGTTATTGTGTGTGTCAACATTGAAATTACTTCAAAACAATGTAACATCACCACGTCACTGACTTTTTACTAACTGGACAAACTCGCCTCCTCTCTCTGGACATAATTCTGAACATACATTCTTTTGCTCACACTAAGTGATACATAAATAAATATAAAATGATTTCGGGAACTTCCTCTGCATAACTGAACCATATGCAGCAAAGCTGCAGTGCAGTTTGTATTAACCCCTTAAAGTCCAGTTTCCCCTTTAATTTCTCCTAAATGAGTTTTAAGTTAAAATCATATTATTCCACACTGTCTGAAAGCATCATACCTTGTATTGTCTTGCTGCAACTCTTAACTGAAGCTACACTGATTAAAACCCAAGACATGTTTTTGATGGCCGCCCTGTTCCATCAAATGCAAATATTCTTGATGTCTCGTACATCATTTTGCACAATTTATCTCCCAAAATTCAGCCTGACATATTTAGTATCTTTGGAAAAGTTTGGATCTCCTCTACAGTTTAGAACAAAGAGGTAGGATTGAACAGCGATTGAACAACTCTGAAGGGACTGAGGTGGCAGCTTTTAAAGTGCTTGAGAAGCATTGGGTCCAGGTGATCCCAGGTACACTGATGAGACAGCCCCGCCTACCAGGTGTCTGCAAGAAAACCGGAACAAACCAGTGACAAACCAAAGCACCAAATTGAAACTTATTGTAAGTATAAAATAACATCTGAATTAAACCCACTAGTCACCTGCTGCTTGCATACATCACCTTATTATTAGCTGATGAATCAGTTCACATGTTGATTAACTGGCTTAGAGTCAACATTTTCTCCTCTGAACAGACTGGGAACGCATTTCTAGAAATATAATTTTCAGTGTTCTTTGGTATCTTGTTACATTAGTGAAATTATGTACATTTTGCACTCAGGTCCCCTTTGAAAATAAGATCTCAAATGCAGTTGGACTTACATGATTAAATTAAGGTTATAATAATTTTGACTTACCAGACTACCAACCTACAAAACAAACGTTTTTGCCTTCTGTTGAGACAATGACTTGGAATCAAGGCTGCAAAAACAGCACAATTAAATATAAAGAACGCAAAAAATGCAAATTAAGGACAGTGTTTCTTACTGCAGCCTTGTACTTTAGTGTGAATCCTTTCTGTCTCTCTCTGGCTCAGATAGTTTATACAGTAGAAAGATCACTTGTGGAGGCACACTGCCACCTTGAGCTGCCTTTTCACTGTGGCAAATCCCAGCGTGCCCTCTATTCTGGAAATATTCAAGGTTTTTATAGAGTATATATTTCACCACAAGATGGAGGCAGCTCACTGCTCAGTGTGGAGTCTGAACTGACAGTGCAGCTCGTGAAGCATCCACAGGAGAGAGCTAAACACTGCTGTAAATGTCTTTGGATGAAGGTGCCAAAGAGCCATCAAACTCTTGGATGTCTTTGCCTCAGAAATCTAATATGAAAGTGTGGTTTTATTATGAGGGCTCCTGGAGATTGAGAAAGTCTTTGAAGAAGCTAAAGTATGCTTTCTGACAACATTAAAGGTTATTCCAAGCCAGAGAGTCCAGAGTAAGACTTGTAACAGTGCAAATAACTTGCTTTATGGTCTTAAAACAAAGGCAAACAGTTAATGCAAATGTTTCTTTGGCCTGAGCCTGTTTGCATTTAGCAAAAACCCGCCGGTGTTACATTTCTTCTTGGAGAGGAACTTTCTAATAAAGCGGAGTCAGACCCCCTCTGAGCCCCGCTGTGATTACTTTGGTTGGTATTGACACATTATCTGCCAACACTTCCCTGTTTTTCAGCATCTGATAGACTGAGGTTTTTCTCTAATGCAGCTTTTCCACTGAGATCCAGGCCGCAGAGTAATTGTCCACGCAGCACCAGGAGTCGCTCTGTCTGACTGTAATTCTATAATATCGGGGTTGGCTATGACAATAATCCCCGGGGCTCATCGTGCGTCGCCAAAACTGTTTCACAAACTCAAATGTATGTATGAGAATCTGAGATTGCGGAAAAGGGAAGACTCTCCGGCTCTGAAGCTCCTGTCAGCAGACTGCTTTAAAGGAAAAAAAACAGGTTTTGTGAAGATACAGCAGCTTGAGTTTGTGAATTGTGACTTTTGCTTTTTCTGTCTGAGTTAAATAACCCAAATGATGGAAAGCAGAAATGAATGAATGAATGAAGACAATACGAATACAGTTTTACTTCTGAAGGAAATATAAAGGAACTGAAACAGAAAATGTGTAAAATATTTAACACCCAATAACAGAGGGTGGATCATTAGCTGCTCTTGCTCTTGATATATTGTTCTCCGCCACCTTTATTCAAAGTTATGTAGTCCTAGCTTGTGTTTTTGTGCATGCGTGACATGAGATTGGATAAAAAAGACAACTCGTCATCTTAAAACCTTAACAGGACTTTGCCAGAAGAACATAACAGGAGGCAGGATGTGAAAAGAGAGGCAGACTTTGAGCTCTGCTCTGCCCAGCTGGTGCATCTTCACAACACAGAGTCAGAATCACGCCTGTTCAAAGCATTTCACTGGCAAATCTATAAAGAAATGCCCAAAGACGAGTGGAATGCATAAATAGTTCATGGCTAGCATGTTGATATCATGTACTGTGTAAATTATGGAAAAAACATGCAAGCAGGGTGCTCTCTTGGCCCTAATTTTGACATCCCATCCAAACAATACATTTTAGATCAAATGGCTTCTGTTGTTTTATATGTTATTCGTGGCTATTTTCAAAAGAAAAGGGTGATTTTAGAAATGCCTGAAGATGTAGCACACACCAGGACAAGAACACATAATAAACAATTTAAGGGATGGTATTCGTGTGGTATTTTTGATACGAGAACATGTAATTACAGACAAAAGAGGCAAAAACAGGAAAAAGACAATACCAGACAAACAACATAATTTTAGATTGTTTTGTTGTGTATTTCTGATAGCATGTGAAGATGTTAGAGATTATATATTTCGACTGTCAACAGACTGATAAATCATAAGACAAAAAACTGTAACTTCACAAATGAATAAAGAGAGACAGCTGACAAGTGTGATATCCAGACCGAAAACACTGTAAAGTATTTTAATTCGTTAAAACCTTCTGAAAATCACAATGAGGACACAAACAAGTGCTGAATAAGAAGCAGAGCGATGGCACAGTATGTTGACACTGTTTGAGTGCATGATTATATACTGACAAGAGGCTTCAAATGTCAAAACAGGGAAAAAAAAGATCCACAGTCCCTGACTCACAGGTCTCATCCAGACAGCTACTTTTAGCCTGCTATGTTTTGTATTTTTGCCATGATGTTCGTCACGGACTTTTATGAACTTTTTATGGACTAGAAATGCTTACAGCAATGGTGATTTCCAGGCTTAGGCAGGCGGATGACAGAGCTGAAAAGTTCTCCCTTTCATCGTATATGCAGTTAAAGGACCATTTCACATATTTATCCTTTTCTCTCCCTGTTGGTACATGTTGTCATCCTGGGGGATGAAGATGGGTGGTGTCTCCGTCAGAGTTTGGACAGTTTTTTTCAGGTAAATAATATGACCGGAAGTCTTTCCTGCTGCTGCTCGGCCTGCGGTTTCATCAGCAGGCGTAGCATTTGAAGGAATAAATAGAGCCTTCCAGACAAAATATGGAGTATTGACAGGTGTAGTGGTCTATGTAGTAGGCCTGTGAATATTCTCATTCATCCAGGTCATAGTTATCTCAAGGAAATTGAATCGAANGCAACTGGATTTTTGGTTTTGTCTGTGAAGACGTTTCACCTCTCATCCAAGAGGCTTCATCAGTTCGTGCTTGTTTAACCAGTCTAGCCTGGTTAAACAAGCACGCAATGAGAATTGAGTTTGTCCTAAAAACACCTTTTATTGTTTGTTCAGAAAGCTTAAATTGACCCGTTCAGTACCAAAGCACAAAGTAGTGTGATGTTCTTACATTGCTACAAAATGTGTTGGTTAGGCTGACAAAGTGTTCGATTTTGGGGATTTGAGAAAGGAGGAATTTCTATTCTCCTACCAACAGGCTATCAACACTGTTTTGTTTTGTCTTCAAAACTTAGCTAAATATTCATATTTGCCTAAACTTGAAAGTACTACAGGTGTCCCGTCTTTCCACCAGTGCAGACAAAAACACTCATATGTGTTGTTTCAACTTCAAGTTCAACTTTATTGTCCCCAGTGGGAACAGGCGAAACACAGAACGCACCCAGTTGTCAGTTTATTAAGTGCACCTAGCTAAAGCTAACGCTGTCTAATACAACAACACAAAAAATAAACCCTCTCTTCATGAGGGATATAATGTTCAGTTTTAGTTGAAACAGTTTAAGAGAAGAGTTTAATCAAATGTGTGATCATTGTGGAAGCTGTGGTTTGTCGCACTGTTTATTTGTATTCCGTTATACTGAGACTTGTTTCAAATATTTTGTCCAACCCTTCTATCAATGATAGAAGACTAAATATAAGATAACGATAGGATTTATTGCAGGGCTGTTGTATTAGTCAGGGTTAGCTTTAGCTGGTATTTCTAATAAACTGGCAACTGAGTGTAAATATATAAAACGTGTGATAAAACCTACCACACAAGTTTGTAACGTGTAGACAATCGACATATTTAGTCTTTTAGGTGTAGAAACTTGGACAAATACATGGGGATTAGGTTAGAAGTTGTCCCGTATTCCACAAACATGAAACTGCCATGATATGAAAAAGTAATAGGTAGTCAAATAATATTAATGGCATAACATTTAAATCAATGATGGTATTTTTTAAAGGCTGGGGGCTAAAATAACAGACAACAACAACAGTCAGCAGCACTCTTGGGAACTTGAACTTGATATTCTACAAATATTGAATGATGAACGTGTGGTAGTGATTTTTTTTAAATCTGTGAATGGTTATACTGTATATAATCAATAAAATCCTCATGTACATAAACAGGTAAACTTGTCAGGCTTTACTGCTTTACCACTACTGGTTAGGGGGGAGGCTGAGCTGTAAATCTGTGCATGCAAAGACCTATTTATTCCTGTTTCCGAGACAGTTGGGTCCATTCAGCGGACGCACAATCTCCACCATTTACCTCCAGTCTATTTCTGTGACATACTTACGCCTGCGTGTCAGGCTCCGTGAATCTACCTGTGTGTAGGCCGAGTGGGATAATTTACACAGGAAGCCTTTGGAAATAAACATTTGCGCTTATTACATGTCGCATGCTTCTTAGCGGCAAACACACACATGCACAGACTTACATGTGAGCACAGCAGAAGACAGATAAGAACATGTAATGCGCACACAGAAGGCATTCATAGCAGGCGGTAATAACATAGTGCTGCTTTTGAGAGGCCAGCCACAGTTCTGCGGGCAGAGAGGGTACATACAGAAGATGTTATTGCTCTATATGTTTATAACGCTGCCATGGAAAAATAAGAGGCTCAGCCACAGGCATTTCCTCAGTTCCTCTCTCCCCAGTCACCTCTCCAAGCCTGTGTGGGAGGGAGACGGTGAGCGTTTAGATGAGGGCTGAGCACATGTCACACTTCATCATTTTCAGAAATAGGCATTCTAATTTCTCTTTCTCTTTTTGCATATATTCTATCACAAAGCCCTCTCACCGCCCGGCTCTTGTTTCTTTACCCAACCCAAGTATTTGTTCCATCCATTGTCTGCATTCATGCAGGGCTGACCCCTGCAATCGTCTTATTTACTTGAAATGTTGATTTAGTGTAATGTTAGAGACATGGGAATTCAAACATAAATACTTGAAGGAGAATATTTGGTGCATCTATTGTTTGGTTTGACCCTGATGCTGCTCACCACTGGTTGATTATATTGCTGGCCACCAAGGAGTTTAAGTTTATTTCGCTGCTGTACTGCTTTGAGGTTTCAGCTGCTCTCAATGTCTGAAATTAAAGTACAGTGTCTGAGGCTGTTGGTTTTTAGAATCAGGAATCATTTTTTACTCCATTGTTAGGCCATCTAAATGTTGTCAGGCTTGTTGTCATTACAAGTAACCGAGGCAAAAGCATTTACCTTGGAACCTGGTCAGCCTTAAGGTGTCAGTACGCTTTAAACAAAGTGCTTGTCAGATCATTGAACAGCATCTAAAACCACCTTCTCCACACCTTTTTGACGTCGGAGGTCATCAATCCGACATTCATGCAACAACCGGCCAGCTGTGCAGAGGTGTGAAATTAGGCAGGGTTTTTTTTTCTCTCTCAATATCTCTTTTTACAATTTTCACAAAACTACATCCATCACTTTACAACATGGTGTTGCTAAGTGCACCATATCTTCTCCATATTTAAACGATTATTGTGTCTCTCCCATCTCTATGACGAAGTGGAGCTCTTTGGAGCAGCTATACTGTAAATGCTTTTGACTTTACACATGGTCGGGCAACACATTTCAAGTCCTGGTTTGTTTTAAGCATACTGAGACCTTTAGCATAGTTTCAGAAAGTAGATCCACTACATCAGACTTCACATGTGCACAATTTACAACAACCAAACTTCAGGCAATACCCAGGCTTGGAGTAGGTTGTGGATACTTGAGCAGGGTTTATATCTGATGCAAGGAGTTCAGTCCAGCTGAAGATATCTATGGCGTATATTTTGATTTATTGATCAGATTTCACTCATCGATAGCACCACAACAACACTAGACAGATATATTGTACATGATCTGGCTGCATTGTGCTTATATTTCACACAGAAACTGTGTGTACATTCTTTTATTTACTTTGTGATATGGATCTGGAGTTACATCCAGGGAACTTCTATTTGGCCTTGTGTCATAACTGAATAGGAGACTACTGTTGTGCAATTGCCGTATTTACATTATTTCATTCACTTTGTGACTTAGAGCGGGGGTCATGGTGAGCAGAAGGTTTGCAGTGGAGATGTCTTTGTTAGGTGTGTTACTGAAAAGGAGAAGATTACTGAGCCTTTTCTTCAAGGCTTCAAGAAAACACCAGCAGCCCACACTGACCATGTTTTCATAGGCGCTGTAACCCTGACGTGTAGTTTTATTTTTCAGGAGATGCATGTCAGCTACTGTTGTTATATACAAAGGCTCCGCAAAACTATAAATCCAGCTTCACTCTCGGCGAAGCCATGGTCTGAGCTGCTATGGCAGCGATTGGGTGTAGAGCATGAGTATGAGGGAGGTATCTTTAACACTGTCAGTGATGAACCAGCTTTCAAACACAGAATATATTTATGATTCTAAGGATAACATTCCATGATTAGCGTTCTTTCAGCTCCTCTTTTGGCCCAGCTTTCATTTATTTTCCTATCATATCTCTATTAAGCATAAGCTTCAAGGACAGAGGAAGCGAAGGAAACAAAACTTATTCTAGTTTTGCACTAAGTCACTCTAAATGATAGTGTCAGCCCATAATGTGAATGTAAATAACAGCCGAAATCATGTCACATTTAATTATTTTCAGATATAGCCATCCTCTGCTCGCCTCGGCTCCTCTGAAACCAGCTCTCTGTTTGTGATCCAAAGGATAATTAGGCCTCGGAGCACGGCGGTGAATGTTTGGTCTCACTCCGCTCGGCTTTAAAGAGAATGCTTTTTGGATGCTGCAGTACGAGCGTATATATCCCTTAAAAGGCAGAACTGTAGCTGCTCGTGCCTCTGATGTGCCATCCAACTTTAAAATACAGCTTTGTGAGCTCAGTCTTCTTCAAAGCCTTCTTTTTTTTCCTCCTTTGGCTTTTTTTGCCCCCTTCTGCCAGCTCCAACTCAGCTCTGCCTGCTGCCTCGACATGATGAGTGGAACTGAGTGAAGAAGTCGGGTGAGAAGCCTGAAAAAAAGCTGCAGCTAATTCATGAAACAAGCCACTATCTCATAAACTAAAAAGGAGTTATAGCAGCATGAAAAATACCAAGAACCCACCATAAAATGGGACACGGAGCCACTGGTGTTTTGTCTGTTGATCACTGTTCTGTTTAGAATTCGCTGCAAGTAATCAGTGTAAAAAAAACACTCCTTTCATTCTCTTTGACTTCGAGGCCTGATGGCTTTTTTAGTAACGACTTTGTGTCTTTAACGGCACAAACATCATTAACCCAGGCTATTGTTATTCTAATCTCTCTCTGTCAGCGGCCTTGGAGGCAGAGCCCTCGTTTCGTTGAAACAGTTTCCTCATTGTGAGCCTGGAGGGAGGGGGAATGGAGGTTGTGAGGTGGCTGCTTCAACCGCTGCCACCTGAGCGAGCATCAATGTCCAGAAAACCTTACATTTAGGGTGGTCCAACCTGCCATCTCCAAACCACGTCCTCCTGGCTCTCTTCTTTATGTGGTCCCAATTCCACCTCCCCATCCCATCCCTTTCCCCCTCTCTCTACACAACCTCTCTCACAAAAAGCCCCTCACACGATGAACAAAGTTTCACTGGCCCTCATTTGTTGACTTATCTGGCATGGCAGCAGTTTGCCTTTTGAAAAAAAAAAAAATCTTTAAACACCGTTTGTTGGGCTTGTTTTGCAGAAGGGAGGTGGTGGACTGTTGTCCACCCCCCCCCCGAGACACACAGGAAGAGCCTCTGCCATCTTCTCCACAACTTGAGCAGGTGCAAAGACAAGGCTCAATGACATCTTTGTACCAAATGGAAGAAGTTTGGGGGTTTGACAGCACTCCTGGCCGGGCCCTGCACCACCTCCCCTCCGTCTGCCTTTGGGGGAACTTGAACGTGAGAAGTTAGCAGTGACAGACCGCGGAGAGGGAAACCATATATTCTGAAGTGACACAGACACCAAAGGTAGTTGGTTTTTGGCTTCCACGGCTGCCTGTCATGCTGCTTTTATCACAGGCTGCTCTGGTCTTTTTACTGGCCGTAGTAATTCATGTTGGCCCAGTGTTGCCTCTAAGCCCAGTTCACAATAGAAACTCACAATACCTACTGTTCTGCAACTGTGACTTAACAGCAAAATGCATGAACTATTCTATAGTCCAGGGATTTCCATGGTAAAGCATGTCTGAAATCATTTATCTCACTATTGATCAGGAAAGACGTGTCAACTTTGGAGTGAAAGCAATAATCTGCAACATTTAATGTAAAGAATTTTACTTTATTATTAATCGAGTTCTTGCTGTGACTCTATCACCTGTTGCTGGGTGGTCATATGCTGGAAATGTCAAAAAAGCGATTTCTGGTGTTGGCTGGCAGCTTTTTTAGGACACTATCCCAGATTTATGTCCACTGGGATGCTTTCCAAGTTTCTATTTCCTCCTATTCCTACATGTTGTTATCAGATGTGACAGTTCTACTGCCTGCTGGTCCATGATGTGATTCCCTCTCTCTTGCAATGATCTGAGATTTCAACCCTGTCTTCTAGAAATGTTGTGTTTTTTCAATGTATTGCTCTCGTATACCTGTCTTACTTTTTCCTCTTCTGAAGGAGATGGTAGAGCTACAGCCAAAATGTGAGGGTGAACAAATAATAACACTAACAAACTAGGTCTACTAATAAACAAGACTAGGTCAAAACCTCGTATATGACTGAACCGTGTATGGTCAGTGTGCTCTATTGTGGCCAAATACCACATGACATGGTTAAGCTCCGTTTGACTAAAAAAATAAATGCAGTTGCAAGAACAAAACTTTCCACTCGTCTCTTAAGATGTTTGATTTGAAAGAGAAGGTATTCTAATTATAACTATTCTAATGATCTATTAACTCCCTGCTCTTTCATTCGTTTCTATCTGCAGGATGTCTCTCGTTTTTCTGACTCACTGTGTTGAGTATTTTGTCAGAGTGGTTGAAGAGTGGTTAAACTCTGTGCTGTCTCTCACTCTCTGCACAGCTGATTTCTTGTTTCTCTCCTACTCTGTGCTGGACTGCTACAGTCTGTAACCATCTTCTCCTTCTCACAGCAGCAGGTTTTACCTTGTTTGACAGTTTCATTCCCTCAGGGTGAATATCAGGTATCGTCTCTGTGCCATCTGTGCCCATATGATGTACTGTGATGCGCTGTTGCGCTGTGACGCATTGGATGGAGTGTTGACTGGTTATTGTTTCACTTGAAGTGGGTGCACGTTTGTTAGTGCAATTCTCAAATAAAGAGTGTCCTGATTTGAAATATATATTCGTTCTTTTGATCAGCTACTTCAATGAAGTGTGTGACTATAAGCTGTAAAACAGGAATAACAGTGGTAGCACGAGGTAGTGTAGTCTTTGTCAGTCACGTTAACTACACACTGCTGGGTTGTTGTGTCATTCCAATTAGCGCTCCGGTGCGATCGTCTCCCTTTCAGAAGCTTTGTAATCCAACCTTGAACTGCGGTGTCTTTTTGGAGACTTTGTAAAATAAATCCATAATGATAAATCTAACACTGAATGTCTTCTGTGATTATTTATTTATC